>JBBPBX010005749.1:39795-70879 GCA_038048925.1 Garcialebias charrua | reverse complement strand
GTATTGTTCTTTTAAAATGAATGAATAAACATCAAATAAAATAAAATAAAATAAAATCAAACTCCACACGCGTGTGAAACAGCACTGCAAAATCAAGTCAATAATTAGTTGAAGCAGATTGTGATGAAGACACTTTCATTGTGTTTATTTTCTTTTGACCCATTGGGTTGATAGTTAGACTCTAAAGAGCAAGCAGTAAAAGTCGATACATTCATGGCAACAAAGTTCATGCTCAATCATCCAGGCACCCAACCCAATAATGCTCAATCAGGTCATCTGGACAGTTTCTTTTTTCTAGAGACGTTTCACCCTCTATCCGGACATCATCAATCTGGGGAGCTCCAAGTAAACTGTTTCCCCACAAAGCAGTAAACACCTTAAGTGGACCAACCAGTTTGCTGGAGCCAAGATGGTTTCTGGGGACTGTCCTACCCCCTGTCGACTCTAGACTCTTCTACCATACCATACCATACCATACCACTTTATTCATAGAGCACTTCAAACAGCGACAAGCCCAACCAAAGTGCTGTACAAACAAAACAAACAACAGGCAACACACACAATGAAGAACAAAAAAATAGACATAAGAACATTGCAGATCATAAATAAAACGACCAAACACAGATTAGCTGGTGTTGAAAGCAACAGAATAGTAATGGGTCTTTAAACGGGATTTGAAAACCGAGAGGGGGGCCTGTCTGACGATCAGAGGTAACTCGTTCCAGAGTCTTGGGCCTGCTACAGAGAACGCCCTGTCACCTCTGCGTTTAAGACGAGACCCTGGAACTGTTAAAAGTACCTGGTCCGCTGACTTCAGAGCACGTGGTGGGACATATGGGTGTATCAAAGCAGAGAGATAGGCGGGGGCGAGACTGTTCAGCGATTTTTAGACATACAGGAGAATTTTGAACTGGATTCGAAGATGAACCAGTAGCCAGTGCAGGGAGGCCAAGACTGGTGTAATGTGCTCTCTTCTGCCTGTACTGGTTAAAAATCGGGCTGCTACTTTCTGGACCAGTTGTAGTTGTGCAATGGTGTCTGACTGATACCAAACAGGAGTGAATTGCAGTAATCAAGCCTAGATGTAATAAATGCATGTATTACTGTCTCCAGGTTATTTTTGGATAATATGGGCTTCAGCTTAGACAGTCGCCTCAGCTGGAAAAAACAGGATTTAACGATCATATTTACATGGCTGTTGAGTTTCATGGAAGGATCCATTATCACTCCCAGATTTGTGACTTTTTGTTTTTCAGACAGGGCTAGAGCAGAAAGGTCAATGCAGTGGTTCGAGATTGTGTCATTGGGAAGGAACAATATGGCTTCAGACTTCTTATCATTAAAACTTAAGAAATTTAAAGCCATCCAGTCCCTGATGTCACCCAGGCAGTCGAGCAGAGGTTGAATAGAGCATGTACCATTTTTTCTTAGGGGGAAGTAGATTTGACAGTCATCGGCGTAGAAGTGGAAAGGTATGTTGTGTTTCCGGAAAATAGCACCGAGTGGCAGTAGGTATAAGGAGAATAGGAGAGGACCCAGGATGGACCCCTGCGGAACCCCCCATTTAAGTGCAGAACTAAAATCGTTGATGGAAACACAAAAGGATCTGTCAGAGAGGTAGGATCTGAACCAATTGAGGGCTAGAGCCTAGCAACATCCTGACATGGTCCAAAAGAGTCATGTCAGGTGTAAAGATTGTGTTAAGGGAGCCGGAGTACCGAAAAAACACTTTGAACGAGCTTCAGACTGCCTGAAGAACTACTGATTAAAGCTATGTATGAAATCACAAGATAAACCAGCTGCTTGGAAACACAGTTCTGCATTGTCCACACTGTGCAGACCATTGCATTTGAGGGTTACATAAATATCCACATCATTTTCATGCTTTCTTGGATCCCTGTCCACTATTTCTAAAATAAAAGGAAAGCTTTGTCTTTAGTCCACTTTAGATGAGCTTGAGCTAAAGTTATGTGTAGCTGCAGGAACAATCTGTGCTCAACCACTGTAATTTTCACACCATTTGCAATCATTTTCACCATAAAATGTTTTTTTGCGTGGCACACCAAAAATAACCAGCAACGGCAATTTTTTTTCCCTCCCAAGACAGACAGATAGGAAGACAGACATGTAGGTAGGTCGTTGGACACACTGACAGACATACGTAGATAACTTGTCACGTCGGAGCGCTCATCTCGTCGAGCGCACGCGTGTGGGGGGTTCAGCATGAGGGAAGAGGCAGCATCAGTGCTGCCTTTAGCTTTATAGCTAGTGCACCTATATTGTATTGCGCACTGCTAGCTTAGCGTTATGCCAGTGCCGATGGGTGAGGGCGGGGGGTGAGCACATTTCAGTTTGGTTCGGTAGGTGGGGTGCTCGGTTCTGGTAATGGGGCGAGGCACCCCGCATGGTAAGGGAAACATTGGATGGATGGATGGATGGATGGATGGATGGACGGACGGACAGACAGACAGACAAACTGACGGACGGACGGACGGACGGATGGATGGATGGATAGATGATGATAGATGGATAGATGATGATAGATGGACAGACAGACAGATATTGCAGATGACTGTTTTTAAGGCAGATTTTTTTTAATCTTAGTTTTGGACACAGCATTTCACCTGCACTTGTTCACACTACTTTAAAAAAAAATATATATATATATATATATACATCAAATATAAAATATGATCGACTTGCTTGTTCTTCCAGTCCGCCATGTGGTTCTGAATGAGACCGACACTGAACCTGCTTTCCTTCAGCTCATGCTCCCATCTAGTGGTTTCCACTGGACAAACAGCCCTGCAGTCCATGTGGTCTGTCTGCATGTGCAGTTTTCCATTTCATCATGCAGGAGCACAATGTGGGGTGATGTTGGTGGGTAAACTGCATCATATGACCGCCATCTTGTGGTGATGAATATTACTCTGTGGTCTGACTGCAGATACTAAATGGTACCTGCATTTTGTTAATAAATGGCATTTCAGTGCTAAAATTAGCAGAAGCTGAAAGTGAGCTGCTAAATCTGGAAGAGTCAGAGTCAGAGAATCTTTATTGTCATTCGCACCACATGTGGTACATGTGATGAAACGAGATTATGTACACAGGGTCCCAGTTACATCCAACAACAGAATGTAAGATAAGAACAGTAATAACATCTAAGATATGAACAAAGAAAAACATCAACTAAATATACACTAAGCACTAATAGTATAGAAACATTACATCGAACAGCAGCACGAACATGAGTCTGTGGGAGCAGATGAGCACGAATGAACACAGCAACATGAAACAGATCAGCAGCAACATGAAACAGATCAGCAGCAACATGAAACAGATCAGCAGCAACATGAAACAGATCAGCAGCAACATGAAACAGATCAGCAGCAACATGAAACAGATCAGCAGCAACATGAAACAGATCAGCAGCAACATGATGTGATATTTCACAGTGATTATTCTGGTTATTTATTCATGAGTCTAACAGCCTCAGGGTAGAAGCTGTTCCTCAGTCTAGTGGTTCTACACTTAATGCTCCTCAACCTCCTTCCTGAGGGGAGTGGGGCAAAAAGTGTGTGTGCTGGGTGAGTGAGGTCCTTCATGATGCAGGTGGCTCTCTTCCTGCATCTGGAGGTGTAAATGTCTGTGATGGTGGGGAGACTGACTCCAACATCTTCTGTGCAGCCTTCACCACTCTCTGCAGAGCTTTCCTCTCTGCAACTGTGCAGCCTCCATGCCACACATTGATGCTGGAGCACAGGATGCTCTCCACTGCACACCTGTAGAAGGAGGTGAGAACTGGGCTGCTCAGACCAGCTCGTCTCAGCCGTCTGAGGAAGTAGAGTCTCTGATGACCTTTCTTGATCAGGCTGGTGGTGTTGTTGCTCCAGCTGAGGTTATCATTCATGTGTACACCCAAGTATTTGTAGCTGGAGACCACTTCCACTGCAGATCCTTATGTTCAGTGGGGTGTGGGTGTGTTTGTTCCTTCTGAAGTCCACAATCATCTCCTTTGTCTTCTTCACATTGATGTGAAGGTTATTCTCTTGCACCAGCTCTCCAGGTGTTCCACCTCCTGCCTGTAGCTGGACTCATCATTGTTTGTGATGCATCCCACCACAGCTGTATCATCTGCAAACTTTACAATATGACAGCCTGGATGGGTGGAGCTGCACAATCATATGTGAGCAGAGTGAACAGGAGAGGGCTCAACACACATCCCTGAGGAGAGCCAGTGCTGAGGGTTATGGTGGAGGAGGAGAAGTTGTGGATCCTCACTGACTGTGGTCTGTTTGTTAAGAAGTCTAGGACCCAGTTACAAATGGAGGGGCTTAGTCCTAGTGTGAATAGTTTGTCCATCAGGGTTTGGGGGATCATGGTGTTGAAGGCAGATGTGAAGTCCACAAAGAGCATACGGACGTATGAGTCCTTCTGATCCAGGTGGGTGAGAGCAGTGTGGACCACAGAGGAGATGGCATCCTCTGTTGATCGATTTTCGCGGTATGTGTACTGATGAGGGTCCTCGTTGATGTTTGTTTTGATGTGGATCTTGACCGTTTTTTTAAGCATTTGGCGATTATTGGGGTGAGGTCCACTGGCCGATAGTCATTCAGACCTGTCACTGTGGAGCTTTTTGGGACTGGGATGATGGTGGCGGTCTTCAGGCAGGTGGGAACTGTCTCCAGGGCAAGTGAAGAGTTAAAGATGTCGGCCAGCACATCGCAGAGCTGATCAGCTGCACTAGCTAAAAGTAAAAATAAAAAAAATTGACAAAAATAGCTAAATGCTAGCTAAAAGCTAAATTTTGCAAAAGACTATCTAAATGTAGTACAAGTTATCTAATAACTAAAAGCAGTAATATGCTTTTTAAAAGCAGCAAAAGGTTAACTAAAAACTAAAAGCATTAAAAGCCTAGCTCTAGCTAAAATTTAACTTATAAATGCTAATTTAAAGCTAAATATTGCAAAACACTGGCTTAAATCGGCAAAAAGTTAGGTACCTGTAATAGCCAAAAGGGTAGCTAAAAGTTAACATATCAAATTGCTAGCTAAAAGTTAAAAGCAAAAAAGTATCAAAAAAGCTTATACAGTAGGCTACAGTAGTAGCAAAGCACAACTTAAAAGCAGCAACATTTTAGCTAAAAGCATCAAAAGGTCAGCTAGAAGCAAAAAGCAGCAAAAGGTTAGCTGAAAACTAAAAACATTAAAAGCCTAGCTAAATGTAAGGATAGCTAAAATGTAACTTATAAATGCTAATTTAAAGCTAAATATTGCAAAACACTAGCTTAAAGCAGCAAAAAGTTAGGTAATAGCCAAAAGGGTAGCTAACATATCAAAGCTAAACGTTAAAAGCAAATGGCTAGTTAAAAGTATCAAAAGGCTAGAAGGTTATAGTAGCAAATATCTACTTATAAAAGCAGCAAAATGTTAGCTAAAAGTATCAAAAGGTCAGCTAGAAGCTAAAATCAGCAAATGGCTGTCTCAAAGCCAAATGTGTTAAGAAGCTAAAAGCTAAATGTAGCCAAAGGCTAGCTAAAAGTAGAAACTAAAACATAAAACTAAAAGTACAACAAGAAGACGATCATGTATTTTCTGCAGATATTACCATATTTTTCAGACTATAACGCGCACTTAAAATCCTTAAATTTTCTCAAAAATCAACAGTGAGCCTTATACTGTAATCAGTTGCTCATTATTTATTAATTCTGGTTGTGCTTAATGACCTGGAACCAAGTTTATGTGGTTATTGTGAATTAGTTGAATAAACTTTGACTCATCTGACTGTTTTATTTCGCTTAATGCGCCTTATAGTCTGAAAAATACGGTATTTATAAATGAATTTAAATATTTTGAAAAGTATAAACATTGCAAAGCCTAAAACTTACTGCACCTGTCGTAGTAGCTGAGAGTCATTCATGACAGCATCAGTTGATCTTAGTGGGTGATAAGTTTGTTCATTTTGATTTTGCGTCTGTGGAGTTTTAGGAATTTTCTAGAAAACTTATTTTTGGCCCAAGTTTAATACTAACAAGATACACTCTTAAGTTTCCTGTGTTTAAATGTAACATGGACTCTTGTCTATGGGTGTTTTGTTTTCCTTCCAGGTGAGGTCCATCATCAGTGACTTTGCAGTTTTCATCACCATCCTCACCATGGTGCTCGTAGATTATGCCCTGGGAATCCCTTCACCTAAACTACAAGTCCCCAGCAAGTTTAAAGTAAGTTCACATGAAAGCATTGGGAGTAAAACACAACTTAAAAAAAAAAAAAGTTTAAGGGTCATACTAGTCCAACTAGTTCTTTTGTGGGTCTGGTTTTAGAGTCCTCTTTTAATTTGAAACTAAAACTTTAAAAACAAAAGTGCTACTCAGAGTTATTAGTAAAACTACTTTCTGTTTTTATTATATTAAATGTATTGCAACTTCACTTTTTTTTTTTTTTTTTTTAAATAAAGTGTTGTTTTTATTCTTTCAAGCCAACTAGGGATGATCGGGGCTGGTTGATAAATCCTGTGGGACCCAACCCCTGGTGGACTACCATCGTCTCCTTCATCCCTGCCCTACTCTGCACCATCCTCATCTTCATGGACCAGCAGATCACAGCCGTTATTATTAACAGGAAGGAGCACAAACTGAAGGTGCTTTACAACTCCAGCTGTTGGCGGGTCAACTTTTCATTGGTTATTTCTAAATATTAAAGTCTTACAGGACCCAAATTTCGGAGATTTTCAGTGTTAGCCTGGCAACGGTAGAGTAGCACATCGATGCTAACACTTTTGACTACCTTGTTCTTGCAGAAGGGCTGTGGCTACCACTTGGACCTGTTCGTGGTGGGGGTGATGTTGGGCGTGTGCTCGGTGATGGGCCTGCCGTGGTTCGTGGCGGCCACCGTGCTCTCCATCTCCCACGTGAACAGCCTAAAGCTGGAGTCGGAGTGCTCCGCGCCTGGAGAGCAGCCGAAGTTCCTGGGCATCCGTGAGCAGCGCTTCACCGGCCTCATGATCTTCACGCTGATGGGATGCTCTGTTTTCATGACCTCTGTGTTAAAGGTTCGAGACACACACCTTGTTCAGCTGCTGTTGTTTACCTGCATTTTTCTGACTTAACCAAAATTATGCAATGGCAGGTGCTATTTAAACACTACACCACACAAAGCAGTTTTTCCACTACCAATATACAGTACAAGTGGGGCGCCCTGTCTGGACAACAGAACCGAGTGCCCAGTCTACTGACCACCCCCGTGTTGACAACTGTCTGTACAGGTAGTCCCCGACTTATGACGGAGTTCCGCTCCTACGTGGCGCCGTAAAGCGAATTTCCACGTAACTCGAAACATACGTCCAAACTGCCCCTTATACGTACAGACTGTATTTTATCAAGCACTTAGCCTATCCTAACGCAGTACCCTACATAATTATCAAAAAACACATACATTTCAGAGCCATAATGAAGGGAAAAAAAGAGTTAATTTCCTACTCTGGACTGCTTGTGAAGCCATTTCCTCCGTTTCTCCCTCCCTCCTCCGGATTCTCCATTCGTTTACGTTGTGAAACTGCCGTCCATAAAACAGCTACTTTTCCACAGCTGCTGCCTGTCCAGCTTGCTCCAACAAGTTTTGTTTTGTTTTTTGAATGTCCAGAGGACCAGACTTAGCTTTTTTAAGCCCCTTTCATAAGACGGCTCAGTCCGGGCCTGATGCGTGTTCAGTCCTCCAACGAGCATTCAGAAAAAACACAAAGGCGGATAGGCGAGTAAATTTTACTCGCCTCTGATGCGCCCCTGATCCGCGAGCAGAGGTAGTATCAGATCCGGACCCGAGCCGGGCAGACCCACTTGTGAATGCAACCCGCGGATCCGCGCTCAGAATATGATGATATCAGTGAGCGACCGCAGGATTAATCAACAAGCAGATTTATTAACAAGGGAATATTAAAAATGACACGAAACAGCAACTTGTAAAAGTTAGTTTCGCTCTTTTTTTCCTCTCTCTCTCTGAGCAGCGGAGGAGCTGTGTGTGTGCGCGCGCGCTGGAGGGAGACAGTGCAGCTGTAGATTTATTACTGAGGAAATATTAAAAATGACACAAAACGACAACTTGTAAACGTCTGACGTCTGTCCCACAATAAATACGTTGCGGTCCAGTTCAGCTCAGCTGAGTTCTGCTCCACGCCTCTTTTGGATCCGCGTTGCAGGTTCATTTATGAACACGTTTATGTGAGCGGGACTTGCCTGCCTTCAACTGTGGTCTTATGAATGACCCGGGGAGCATTAAAGCCGGACTGGTCTGTGCGGCAATTGCCCGGATTTTACTTATGAAAGGGGCTTTAGAGAGTCCAGGCAGCTGTAGCCTCCACAGCTAGCAAAACGGGAAACTGCTGGAAACTGACGGAAACTGCGTAAATCTGCTTCAAAATTTAAAAAAATCAAATTATTATTTTTTTTTTTTATGGAGATGCGTGTCGTAACCACGAAACTTCGTAAGTCGAGGCCGTCATAAGTCAGGGACTACCTGTAATGATGTAGCGCAGGGCGCATCATTAAAAACCAGCAGCAATGTAGCACTAAGCTAGCAGGCGGGCAACACAAACGTGACTCCATCCTGCCAATGTTGTTTCCCCTACATCAGTTCCCTGATGTAGGTGAAACACTGCAAAGTATAATTAAAAAAAAGGTTAAATCGTGTCATCTGGACCAGTTTCTTTTTTTAAAATATTTTTTGCATTTTCGGGCGCTAGTGGCCTTTATTAGAGAGGGAGAGGGCGAAACGGGTAGAGAGGGTGTAGACACCACAGAAATAAGCTCGTCGGGTCTGGGACGCGAACCCGCAACGCCTGTGGAGAGGCTCAGCCTCCAGCATATGTGCCGCCCGCTTTATCCACTGCACCAAAGCGGCGGCACTGGACCAGTTTCTTTAAGTGAGCAACATTTCGTCCCCCATCCAGAGGACTTCCTCAGTCTACGGCCTGCCAACCAGACCTGTCCCATAAGTAGCCTTCACTGCTGTGTTTCAAGCCAACCTGCTGTTGGAATCATCAAAGTCCATGCTCAATACTGTAATCCAGGTATACAATCCAACAATTTTCAGTCAGGTCATCAGGTCATTAGTGGATTGTATACCTGGATTATTGCGCATGGACTTTGTTGGTTTTGAACCAGTTTGACATATCTGTCGACGAGGGAGAGGGCCGGCACTGGAGGAGGGGGCGTGCCAAAGAGACCATCTTAGCACCAACATAACTGGTTTGTTCCACTTTGGAGTAAGTTGTTGGGGGGAAGAATCAGTTTTGTGTTGTGTGTTTCCTTCACTGATGAAGCCTTCTGGATGGAAGGTGAAACGTTTCAGCACAAAAAAAGAAACTGTCCAGATGACCTGACTGAAAATGTTTCTCCTGTTGGAATCTTAAAAGTAGGCTTTTAAAGGTATTGTGACATGATGTTGGAAATTTGCATATTTTTCAGAACATATATATCTTATATCATTGAGCTCTGTTCGTTTTTGCAAAATAAATTATAAATATATTAAAATTTTATTCCAAGTTATGGTAGTTTTTTTCTCTGGGATACACCCCTAAAAATCCGCGCATTTCCGCAAAACGTCATCTTGACGTGACAACGGGAAGGCACGCTCCAACGTGCATTTAAATAATAAAGGCGGAGCATGTCCTATCGCGTCTGAGATATCATTTTAAGACAGTAAATCTTCCAAAACTCATTAATAAACACTCCCTGAATAAAAAGAAATTACAGATGTTACCTGATGGCGCAGACATAATTTAAAAATACATACATAGCAACGTGTTTGCTCCGGGCTCTCGGCTAATGTTTCTTAGAAGCTATCTTGGCTAACAGAGTCCCTGACACCGGTCACGTCTGAGATATATCATTGTAAGACAGTAAATCTTCCAAAACTCTCATTAATAAACCCTCCCCGAATAAAAAGAAACTACAGATGTTACCTGATGGCGCAGACATAATTTAAAAATACATACATAGCTACGTGGCCTGTATCGCGGCTATTGTGTTAGCTATCTGATTCGGCTAGCTTGTTAGCAGCGAACAAACATAATCTGCCGTGATAATTGGCTTTATACACTCAAAGTGTATAAAGTAAAACAACATGAACTCACGTAAAATCTTCTTCTTCTTTCGGCTTTTTCCCTGCGTTAGGGGTCGCCACAGCGAACTGGTCGCACGAAGATTTGGCAGTTTTTACGCCGGATGCCCTTCCTGACACAACCACAGACCACCGAGCAACCACAGCCCTCTGTGTGGAGCAGAGAGCTGATATCTAGGGTTCCCGGGGGAGCAGATGGTGTGGGTTAAGGGCCTTGCTCAAGGGCCCAGAGTGGGGCAGATGAGGGTGGAGACAAGTGTGACCGCTTCACTTATCCCACCCACATCTTTGATGTTGTCGGTACCGGGGCTTGAACCGGCGACCTTCCGATCACAAGCGCACCTTCTTAACCTCTGCGCCACCACTCCCATCCACGTATGAACCACGTATGAACTCACATAAAATAAATAGTTTATAATCTAAAACACTACACACCTCCGATTATGTTTACACAAAGACTTACTCATCTCCTGGACAGTCTTCCGATGGTCCCTGCGTTGTTTCGACATGGTAGCTCCTGTGGGACTTTCTTCTGTAGATTTTCTTTTAAAAATAGTAGGAATAGCATCCGGTTTTAAAAGTCTTCTGAATCTTAATGGTAATCCTAAAGATTCTTTTATACCAGGTGCTGAAAACAATCGGCAGTGAAATGGTCGCTGCAGACATAGGACTCCTGGAACCCACCGGTCCTTGTCTGGTCCATTCTTGACAAAGTTTGTCATCTTTTGGAAATTTGTGAAGGCTCACTTGTTCACTGCTGATATTAGAACACACAAATGCGCTGACGGCCTTTTTCAAGTTACACAAATAAAAGAGGCGATCCTTCAGGAAATGAATGAGTATGGCAAGCAGTTAACACACCTAACAAACGGGCAAGGCTCTGCCTTCTTCCCGTTGTCACGTCACACTGATGTGTCACGTCACACTGATGACGTATTGCGGAAATGCGCGTAATTTTAGGGGCGTATCCCAGCAAGTACCAGAGAAAAAAATAGCATAATTTAGAATAAAATTTTAATATATTTATAATTTATTTTGCAAAAACGAACAGAGCTCAATGATATAAGATATATATGTTCTGACAAATATGCAAATTTCCAACATCATGTCACAATACCTTTAATAAGTGTGAAACGCACCCATCCAAAACAATCAGTCACCATGTACAACAATCCAGTGTTTTAGGCAAGATGACCAACTTGCTACTCACAGAACAGCCTGAGGACAACCAAGGCCAAAGTGGTTCAGAGAAAGGGTTATAAGCTCAACCATCCAGGTAGATAACAATAAATAAAGGTTAAATATTGTCATCTGGACCAGTTCTTTAAGTGAGAAACGGCAGGTTGTAGACTGAGGAAGTCCTCTGGGTGGAAGATGAAACCTTTCTCACTTAAAGAAACTGGTCCAGATGACACAGTTGAATCTTTTTCATTGTTATCTACCTGGATGATTGAGCTTACAACCCTTTTTACTGCCAAGTACAGTTTGTTTAAACCAACTTGTAGAAGCATAAACCTGCCTGGTTTAATTCAAACCGGCTGTGTGAAATTGAACTCCATGTAGCTACTGATTGTGGACAACTTTCAACAAAAGGTGTTGTATGGAAAGCAGTTGTATTATGTAAGTGTTGCTAAAAAAAGTAGCAAATTTCCAAATTGGGAGATGTAGCACAAACATATACAGGTGGTCCCTGACTTACGAACGAGTTCCGTTCCTACGCCCGTTCTTAACACGAAAATCGGCGTAAGTCGAAGAATACGTCCAAACGGCACCTCATACGTACAGTACTGTATTTTTACCAAGCACTTAGCCTCTATCCTAACACATTACCCTACATAATTATCAAAAAACACATACATTCGGAGCCATAATGAAGGGAAAAAAGAGTTAATTTCTTACTGGGAGCTGGTCCTGCAGCTTCACGCGGTCCACAGCGTTTACAGCAACGTCTGTTAGCATGTTAGCTCATTGCTAGCATGTTAGCTCGTTGCTAAGCTGTAGCCTCTCTGCCTCGTACTCGTAAACCTCCGCTCCAAACAATAAGGTCTCTGCATGCGGTCCAGCGGTCCAGAGTTTTACAGTAAGGTCTGTTAGCATATTAGCCCCTCTGCTCCGGTCAGCCTGTCCCAAACAATGAGGTCTCCTGCTCCACTGAGCACGTCAAGCTCCCCCCTCCCTCCTGTAAATTTCCGCTGAGTTTCGGTACCGTATTTTCTGGTGTAAAGGCGCATAAACCACGTAACTCGAACAATGCTTTTCAATGGGAGGGCGTTCGTAAAGTCAAAACGTCGTAAGTCGAGACCGTCGTAACCCGGGGACTACCTGTATATGTTAAAGTGGTATATCTTGACTAAGATTGAGCATGCATCAGGGTATCTTGACTAATGTTTCTTTGTTTGTTCCGTCCTCAGTTTATCCCCATGCCGGTGTTGTATGGTGTTTTTCTGTACATGGGGGCTTCTTCACTTAGAGGCATTCAGGTGAGCGTGCACACATGCTGATATGTTACTGCAACCACAAATCCAGAAAGACTCCAAGTTGAGCTATTTTCAACTCTTCTGTAGTTCTTCGACCGTTTGAGGCTGTTTGGCATGCCGGCTAAACATCAGCCGGACTTCATCTACCTTCGTCACGTACCACTGAGGAAGGTGCACCTTTTCACCATCGTCCAGCTCAGCTGCTTGGTCTTGCTCTGGGTCATCAAGACCTCCAAGGCTGCCATTGTTTTCCCAATGATGGTAACCCAAGTCTCTCTGTGTGCGTTTCTACGAAGTTGTGCGCTCCTTGCAACCTTGTCGTCAGATTTCTACTGCCTCTGCAGGTTTTGGCTCTGGTGTTCATTCGAAAGTTGTTGGATTTCATCTTCACCAAGAGAGAACTGAGCTGGCTGGATGATCTCATGCCCGAGTGGAAGAAGAAGAAACTAGAGGATGCAGAGCAAGAGGTGCAGAAATACACCACAGTTCTGGGGCATAAATATTTTACATTTTTGTAAACATAATTTTTTTCTCCTCTTCCTCTGCAACAGGATGAACACAGTATAATTGCAGAAGAGGAAGGCATTGTACAAGTACCTCTAGAAGCACATTACAAGTGAGTGTCTACCTGTATTTTCATACCATATTCAACATGGAGTTTGTTTGGAGTGTTGATATTTTACCCAGAGAGCACAGATATGTGAAAATTAACAGAAAAAAATGAAGTAATTTCTTATCCAATGGAAAGGTTTTACAAATCAAGACTTAATAAAAACAATTTTATCTGTTTTTTTTTATTTTTTTATCTCTTAACCCAATGTAAATAAAAACCTCTTAATACCACCACTATGACGGTCAGCTATAAAATCTGCATAAATGTAGTTTAGCTTGTGCAGGTTGCTACAGATGGAGTTTCCTAGCACTGGCCAGTTTGTTCTCTGACCATCCAATCAAATGGCGTGAAAATGCTGACGTTGTTGAACACGTGCTAGAAGGCCTTGGTGTCGCCAACTCATCATCTGATTATCAGTTTCAATGCCATTTATTTGAAGCTACAGGCACCTGCACTGTTGATTCTGAAGGTGTCAACAGTCTTTAACCCTAGCAACACATAAGATAAGATAAGATAGAACTTTATTGATCCTGCAGGAAATTGTTATGATGGTTGAAATATGACTGGATTAATGCTCTATATAAACATATGCTACTAAGCTGCACAACCAGGAGAAAGGCTATGAAATGAAGAGAACAGACCATTTGGAATCACTTAGTGCATTTTAATTGATAGAAATATCTATTAAAGTGTAAGTTAGTGATTCTGATCGTGTTTAGGCCAGCAGAAAAGGCCTTGCTGGCCCAGACGGCCCACTACTTGAAAAATTACTGTACAAATGGTAAGAAAACTACCAAGTTTAGTTTATGGTTTACCAAATTCTTGCACAGTCTTTGCAAATCACTGCAACTCTTTAATTGTACACTCTTATTGAACATGGTTCTAACAAGTTATTCCTGGGTAAAATGGTTTTGCTTAAGGTCGTGTCCGCATGTAAACAGCTTTTTTCCAAAATTATTTTTAAAATGAGTAATTTGGAAAAAATTCCCCCCGAAACACGACACCAGTTCTAGAAATGTCTTTGTCCAGATGAAAACTCTGAAAACAGCCCAAAATGCTGTTTCCTATGCCAAGCCTATATGTGGCGCTGTAACGCTCCCAGGAAAGAAACACCAGAAACGAGAAACAAGGCGTAGTTTGCACAAACTGTTAACCCAACCAGAAGAAAACTCTGAAAACAGCCCAAAATGCTGTAATACATATGCCAAGCCTGTATGTGGCGCTGTAACGATCCCAGGAAAGAAACACCAGAAACGAGAAACAAGGCGCAGTTTGCACAAACTGTAAACCCAACCAGAAGAAAACCCTGAAAACAGCCCAAAATGCTGTATTACATATGCCAAGCCGGCATGTGGCGCTGTAACGATGCCAGGAAAGAAACACCAGCAACGAGAAACAAGGCGCAGTTTTCACAAACCGTAAACCCAACCAGAAGAAGACACCATTGGGTCATAGGTTAATTAGTAGTAGGACTACGCCATCCTCTTTTTCAAAATGTTGTTTTGACTATCCACATGACAACACAATTTCTTTCTTTTTTTATCTGGAAACCATTTGCAAAAACCACCATTTCTGGTTTACTTAAACACTGTTTCCATGAGGACACAAGGCCTAAACAATAACGTGCATATTGACGAAAAACATTGCTGTATGGACGGCATGGAAAATCAAAACATCCCACAGTGGTCACAAGTTAGTGAGGAAAACCCTGTCCAGATGGTGAAATAAAACCTTTCTCATTGCTGCGTATTTGAAAGGAATGATCCGTCCATGGTGAACATCACCGATGAGATGTCCAAAGGCTCTTTCGGAGGTGTGTGGAAGAATGCCAGTCCTGTTGAGAGCTCTCAGAAGGAACTGATTCCTAAAAGGTAAGATTTGTGTCCTTATTACTCCTCCCTTACTCCACATCAGTATATTTATATTCCCAATACCACATTCTTAGTTTGTGTGATAACAAATCCTTTTCAAGTTGAAAAAAACCCAAAACAATTATAATGCACCATTTTGGTTATCTCGCAATTTTTCAGTAAGGACGTCTGTTTATTGAAGTGCAGTTGTGCCCTCGCTGGTTTCCCACTGAGTAGACTAACATAGTATGTCCTGCTTGCTTCTCTTGCTCCATCCCACTCCAAAGCTCCCCCTCCTAACCTTTCAGAAGCTGATATCCCAAAGGTAAGCTGTTCCCAGCAATCCCTGTCAGCATGGAGAGTCTCATTTTGTTTGTCTTCTGCCGCCTGTTTCATGATGAACTTGGTGTCAGTTCGTGGTGTACGTTATGATTCAAGTGATCGGAGCTAATCTAGATGATGGTGTTGAACTGATAACACAGCATGGATTGTGTTTGCATGTGGACTTCTAACACAACAGTAAACTACACTGAAGTAGGACCTTAGTCTTTTCAAAGTTGCGGTCAGTAGTTTATATCCACTCATTTATTGGGGGTATAAATTTTATACAGTATTAAACTTGGGTTGTGAATTATTTGTACTGTAGGTCAGTTATTTTTTTAAAGTTTGAAGTCAAAAAGCTGTTTCTGTAATCTGCACAAATTTATACATACAAACTAATGTTTCCAGAAACTCCCACTAACGTTTAAATGTCACTTAGCCGATTGCACCTCAACAACATACTTTTTCGTTTCCATCTTCAAGATTCTGGTGAAAGTCTGGCGGTCTTTTGACCACTCTTACTTGGTAGAATTTGTAAAGTTTGTTTGAACTGGTTGGTTTACTGGCACAGACCTGGCTTTTTAAACAACGTTAAGATTTGAAAAGGGCTGAGGTTGAGGCTTGGTGACAACCATTCCAAACGGCTAACGTTAGCCCAGTTTATCGATCAGAAACTAGTTCCGATGTGTGTTTAGGATCACCGTCCTGTTGGAACACCCAACTTGTTTGAAAGCCTCACACTGACTCTTTCAAACAAACTTGTATCTGCTGTGCACGAGAACTGGTGTTCCAACTGCTTCCAGTTCTTGGCAGGCTTGAGCTTGGGTGGTTCCTGGATTGTTCTTGAACATCAAAACCATTTCCGCATTCTGTTTATTGCGTCTCCGAGGCAACAGGTCCAGGAGAGAAACCCAGACATCCCTCTGCCCAATGACACTCTCCAACTCCTCCTGGGGGGCGCCAAGGTATTCCCAGGCCAGAGAAGATACACAATCCCTCCATTGAGTTCTGGGTTTTCCCCAGGTTCTCGTCTTAATGGGACTTGCCTGGAAAACCTCCAAAGGGAGATCTCTGAACCACCTCACCTGACTTTTCAATGCAAAGGAGCAGAGGCTCCATCTCTGAGGCTGAGCCCGACCACCCTACAAATAAAGCTAATTTCAGATGCTTGTATACAGGATCTCATTCTTTCGATCATGATCCAAACCTCATGACTACAAGTGAGGGTTTGGACCAGTGAATCGAGAGCTTTGCCTTTCGACTCAAATCTTTCTTAACCACAACAGACCAAAGCAACGTCCTCATTACTGTGGACGAGGCCCCAATCTGTTAATCCATGCTCAATATTACCATCACTTGTGAACAAGACGCCTAGATATTTAAACTCCTCCACCTGAGGCATAAACCCATTCCCGATCCAGAGGGGCCTTTCCACCTGTTTCTGGTTGACCAATGTCCTTTCATCCAAATGAGAAACACCCTTTTTATGCTGGCAAAGAGAAACTGGTTCCTCATGGTCACTACTGAGAATTTAATCAGCCTTGTCAAGGTGCAGGGATGTCAAACTCAGTTACCAAATGTAATGGTAAATGGAGCTTTTTTATATAGCGCTTTCCAGCCCCCTATGAGGGGCCCCAAAATGCTTTACAATACCAACCATCCACTCATTCATACACACATTCATACACCGGTAGCGGCAGACTGCCATGCAAGGCGCCTTTCCAGTCCTACCGGGAGCAACTCGGGGTTAAGTGTCTTGCCCAGGGACACAACGACACATGGTGTGGGGAACCGGGATTCGAACCTCCAACCTTCCGATCGGGGGACGACTGCCATTACCACTACGCCACGGCCGGATAATTAAAAACTTGGCCCAACTACAGGCAAATTTCAGTCGCTTCACAAACTCTAGTCAGACACCTGATGTCTATTCTTGGTTGTACGTTGATCAACAAAAGTTTGATCAGTCTGATTTCATGTTCTCTGTCACTCTTTCTACATCAGAATAAAGGAGGGCTGAAAAACTCAACCTTTTTTGGCTTCAAATTAGCCTGCTGTCATGAGGTCTTCACTTAGATAGATAGATGGATAGATAGATGGATAGACAGACGGACAGAGAGAGATGGGCAGATGGATGGAGAAAGACAGACAGACAGACAGACAGAAAGATACGATAGATAGACGGACGGACGGACGGACGGACGTGCGTGCGGGCGGGCGGGATGTATGGATGGATGGGTGGGTGGGTAGGTAGATCTATAGATAGATAGATGGATAGATACATAGATAGATAGATAGATAGATAGATAGATAGATAGATAGATAGATAGAGTAGATAGATAGATAGATAGATAGATAGATAGATAGATAGATAGATAGATAGATAGATAGATAGATAGATAGATACATACATACATACATACATACATACATACATACATACATACATACATACATACATACATACATACATACATACATACATACATACATACATACATACATACATACATACATACATACATACATACATACATACATACATACATACATACATAGATAGATAGATAGATAGATAGATAGATAGATAGATAGATAGATAGATAGATAGATAGATAGATAGATAGATAGATAGATAGATAGATAGATAGATAGATAGATAGATAGATAGATAGATAGATAGATAGATAGATAGGTTGGTTTGAAGCATTAAATGAAGCATTCTCAAATTCATAAGCAAAATGTGAAGCGATAAAAATATTTTATATTTCCCAAATTCCTTCGTGGGGCCAGATAAGATGCTAACAAGGGCCAGATTTGGCCCATGGGCCTTGAGTTTGGCACATGTCCTAGAGACACTTCAGCACGATTTATTAAAAATATTGAGTCTGTATATATAATTTTGACTATTGTGGTAGGTTTAAAGCTGGTTAACCTGTTGGCCATCAAAGAACAGTTTAAAACAGTAATCAAAACCCCAAAGTTAATACGATATTCTTGCTCTCAATGAGCGGATGGAAACATCTGACCGCATCTGCATGTAAGCTGGCATGCCGCTGACGACTGTGCCGTTGTCTCCTAAAACAAAGTTTGCTTTAATTCTGTTTTATCTTTTCCCCGACTCAGTTGTGCCAGAGGCGGTGAAAAGCGGCACAAGCGACGGAGGCATGACAAGGGCCTGGACAGGGAGACAAGTTTGTGATGACATGCACTGGTGGTGCCACAGTGCAGTCGGAAGATACAACAACAAATATACCGTGCCACATTCGATCACCTTTGTACTGTGCTACACTGTGTTTTTAGTCATGTAAGTGTGTGTTCAAAGAAGTATTTGTTAGAAACCATATTACTAAGAGAAAACCAGTTATATATAAACATAACTGTACCAGCAACCAGAGCGAAGCCAGAATTATGTGACACCCACAGTATGAAGTTCGGCCAATTATGGAAACATTTTAAAAGGATTTTAAATCTTTATCATTTGTACTTTGTATGTTTTTATATGTTTTCCAAGAGCAACTGCAAATTGTCCTTTTAAAAACCTGCCGCTATGAACCACCAAGGGATTTCGTGTGGAGCATTTGACGCTGCTGAATATCGCACCTTAGAAGAAAAGAAATAATAGTAAAATATTTTGCCAATACTAATCCAAATCACTGGTATCGAAGAGAGTTGGCTATGTAGACTTGTAATTTTATGAAAGTATTAAATATACATTTTCTATATAAAAGCTGTAAATCTATACGTCTTTGTGTCAGTGACGGTTCAGATCACTTTAAGGTATTCTCCATTGCTGTTGCACATATAAATGTTTCTTGTCCGGTCAAGCTTTTCCTCGATTGAACCTGAAAATGTTCACTTCTTAGCCCTGTTACTGAGCGTTCAAGAAAGAGATTGGTACGCTTCATACCTAAAAATGAAGCAAACGCAAGTAGGAGGTTCAGCTAAGCACAAAAGATCAAAAACGTTAAACTGTTCCAACTGCTCAAAGGGGGTAGTTCAGATTCTTTAATGTGGGGTTATGTCCACAGGTTATGAGCAGTCAAGGTAGACGTCTTAACAAAATCTGAAGAAATTTGCTTTGGTCTTGGTTTAATAGACCAAGACTGGATTGTCCAGTTAGAACTAATTTAACCCTCCTCCTGCCTCTGGGTCAAGTTGACCAACTAGGCTTCAGTTTGACCCAACAGCAGCAGGAGGGTTAAACGTTAAACTATTACATTTATTAATAAAATACATTTGTGGGTTGAGCAGCAAAGTTGAATATTGTATGTGGGTTGCTTTATACAATAAACGACACTCAAATATCTGCCAAGAAACCTTTTCTGCCATTGATTCTACGTTGAGCTTCTGGGTGCCTTAGCACCTTTGAGCAATCTGTGGTATTCCCATCTCTCAATGGCCTGGGTCCAAACTTTATCCTCTAAGATGGCAATTGTCGACCTTACATAATGGGATTTATCCAAAACTGTCCAGAATTTGGGATTGCCTGCAGTCCTGACCTCAACCCCATTGAAAAACTGTGATATCAGCTTGGGCATTTATTCATTCCAGCGTGACCAACACAACCAGAATTACCAGTACCAGGCTGTTGTGGCTGTGTATGGTTCTTCCACATGCTACCGAGGTCTCCGTTTGCTTTGCGTCTTCAGACTTTATTCATACAATCCAACAAACACCACCAAACAGGAGTCAATAGCAGAATGAGCTGTTTGACAGGAAATATTTGGCAAGATTTTTAATGGGCGCAACCCACGAAAGTATTTTACAAACAAACGTGGCGCCATTTACGGAGAATTTAACAGGCTTTCTAACAATTTAACAATTATGGCCAAGAAGCACTGTAACAACAAAATAATCAACAAAACACAAATTTTTGTACATTTTGTGTTTAATTACCCTAGGTGTGAGTGTGAGAGTGGATGGTTGTTTGGTGTGAGTGAGACAGGTCCCTCTTGTAAATGAGTCCCCGTGACTCAACGAGGCTAGCCTGTATAAATAAAGGTTGAATGAATGAATTACGGTACTTCAAGCTGAGTTGCACTCAATACACTGACTGCTCGTAACCAAAAAAAAAAAAACTATCCCTTTAAGAGTAACACAAAACTTACAGTTTAGCACTTTATATCTCAATAATGTAATTTCAGAGGCGATTTCAACTCTTTCATTTGTCTGTCGTATTTCTGGAGGCAGCTTTGGTAAAAGCTGCATTTCCAAGCTTGCATGGCTGAATATTTTGTTAGCTTTAGCTACTGTTAGCCACTTTCTGCTTTTAAAACAAAAGAGGGCGAAACGTAAAACGCTCAACTTTTGGATGATTGTACAATGTTTTCCACCTGTGTACTCTTTGTCAGCGCGTGTCATCCACATAGTGTCCTCTCCTAACCACACTCCGTGTGTTAGCATCTGAAGCTAATTGTTTTAAAAAATATATAAAAATAAAAAAAACCCGCATGGCGGTGAAACTGTCTCGCTGCAGGAACGTGGTTACTTCTAGAGATGCAATAATTATTTTCTCGTGTTTTGCTTTTTGGTAAGGGCGACATGTAATAAACGGTAAAGAGTTTTAACAATGTATATTACACAGTAGCTATAATTTATTCACGTAAAATGTTACTAATATATTACTAATAAGAACTAAGTGTTGAAGTCAGATTCTGTTGTAATTTATTTTTTATTTTATTTTTTTTTGCTCAATGGTTTGTAGAAGCTTAGAGAAACTAACCGTGGGTCAGAATAATATCAGTATGGAACATTTTGACCACTTCTGTGTGGAATTCTGCCTTAAATTTGGTAGGAACAGGAGGTCACTTTCTGTTTAATGAGTCACTTGTTAAAAGAACAATCAGTTCCGATTTGTTTTTCAATCATTCGTTTCATGAGAATGTGAGAGAGAGCCAGAGTGCAGGAGAACCTAAATAAAGATTAAAAAGCCAACATTTGTGGTGTGTTCATTTATTATTTTTTCTCAATGGTTGATGTTTTCTGTAAGGAGCTTTGTGAAGGCCACTCCCAAATGTTTTAAGGCCGCTTTGTAAAATATTTGGCAGTAGTTGTGCTATTTTTAGACCTCAAATGGTCCTTGGGGGCACTCGGGTGCCCGCGGGCACCATGTTGGTGACCCCTGGGTTAGAGTCATTGTCCAGTTGAAAACCCATTTGTGTCCAAGTTTGAACTTCCAGGCTGATATCTTCAAATATTGCCCCAATGTTTCTTCCCTCACCTGTTCACTACGGTGGCCCTGAGGTGTAAATGAACAACATTTGAAAAAACGGAATTTCACTTGGGAAAAAACCTGAATTACATTAAGCCAGAGCGGAAGTGGCCAAAGTGGAAGTGGCTGGAATCACATTTGAATTACTTTGTACATTAGAAAAAAGGGAATTACATTTGAAAAAAATGGAATCGCGTTATAAAAAACGGCATTACATTTGAAGAAACAGAATCACATTAGATAAAACGGAATTACATTTGAAAATACATTATCATTCAAAAATTATATTATTTTTGTTTTTCCTAATTACTGTAATTCCATTTTTTTCAAATGTGATTCCGTTTTTTCAAATTTGATTCCGTTTTTTCAAATGTGATTCCGTTTTTCTAATGTGATTTTGTTTTTCAAATGTAATTCTGTTTATTCAAATGTGATTCCAGCCACTTCCGCTTTGGCTACTTCCACTTTGGCTGCTTCTGCTTTTGGCTTAATGTAATTCTGTTTTTTCAAATGTTATTCAGTTTTTTTCAAATGTGATTCCGTAATGGGATTTTTGTTTTTCAAATGTAATTCCATTTTTTCAAATGTGATTCCAGCCACTTCCGCTTTGGCTTAATGTAATTCTGTTTTTTCAAATGTTATTCAGTTTTTTCAAATGTGATTCCATTTTTTGTAATGTGATTTTATTTTTCAAATGTAATTCCGTTTTTCTCTTCCAAATGTGATTCCGGCCACTTCCGCTTTGCTTACTTCCGCGTTGGCATAATTTAATTCCGTTTTTTTTTTCCTTTCAAATGTTATTCAGTTTTTTTCCAAATGGGATTCAGTTTTTTTTTTTTTCAAATGTGATTCAGTTTTTTTCAAATGTGATTTTGTTTTTCAAATGTAATTCCGTTTTTTTTCAAATGTGATTCAGTATTTTTTTCAAATGTGATTCCGTTTTTTTTTTTTCAAATGTGATTTTGTTTTTCAAATGTAATTCCATTTTTTCAAATGTGATTCCGGCCACTTCTGCTTTGGCTTAATGTAATTTCATTTACCAGTATTTCAAATGCTATTCAGTTTTTTCAAATGTGATTCCGGCCACTTCCGCTTTGGCTACTTCCGCTTTGGCTTAATGTAATTCCATTTTTTCAAACATTATTTAGTTTTTCTTTTTCAAGTGTGATTCAGGTCACTTCTGCTTTGGCTTAATTCTGTTTTTTTCAAATGTAATTCTGTTTTTTCAAATGTTTTTCATTTACACCTTAGGGCCACCATAGTTCACAGATAGGATGGCGTTCTCAGGCTTGAAGCTTTCTTCATTTTCCTCCAAATGCAATGATGGTCTTTCTAGTGAAACTGTTCAATTTTCATCAGACCACATCAGGACATGTCTCCAAACATGTCCCTGTATGCTTTTACAAACTGTAATCTGACTCTCTTAGTGTCCTTTCAGTCCATGTTGGTCCAGGACTCATTTCTTTGTGGATAGTTCCAATCTGACCAGCTTCAGCAGCATCTTCACAAGATCTTTAGCTTTGTTTTGGGATTGATGCATCTCACACCAGCACAGGTTCATCTTAAGAACACTGAACCCCACTCCTTCCTGGGCCTTGGGATGGCAGGACATTCCCACAATGTATCTATTTATAAATGTTTGAACAGATGAACCTTCAGACATCTGGACATTGTAGCCAAAGATGGTAAATGGAGCTTACTTATATAGCGCTTTCCAGCCCCCTATGAGGGGCCCCAAAGCGCTTCACAGTACCAGCCATCCACCCATTCATACACACATTCATACATGCATGGCGGTAGACTGCCATGCAAGGCGCCATCCAGTCCTACCGGGAGCAACTCGGGGTTAAGTGTCTTGCCCAGGGACACAACGAGGTATGCAGTGACTGGGGGTCGAACCCCGGACCTTCCGGTCCTGAGCCGGCTGCCCTGCCTCTACAGACCATCTCGGATGGACCAGAGTTGTGGACATTGACATCTTGGCAGATCTCTTTTGATTTCCTCACAATGCCACACAGAAAAGCAGTGTGTTTGAGATGGATAGTCATCGTAACAATTATATGTGAAGGGGATGTGCCCCCTCACATTTAAAAAATACTCATCTGGACCCCCCACACACACGCACACACAGAAGCAACAGACCAAGAGGTGACTTAACGACGAAAATGTACCAGTGTGAAAGTGAGTGAAGTTAATGATGACCGACCACTGAACCTATGAGTACAGAGTGCAGTGATGGGTACAGTAGTTAGCCAGTTAAGATCGTAGCGCACCGTGATAGACAGCATCTGCAAGGTGCTTGTGGAGGCATTAAAGGTGAAGTCTGCAGTTTCTGTGGAACATCAGCACTTAGAAAAAATTTCAACAAGCAAAGCATTCTGATCCCTCCCCCTCAGAGCCATATATGGCTCTGCCCCCTTGTGGTCTGTTGAAATTCAAATTCAAGCTCTGTTTTTATTGGCTGATTCAAATTCAAGCTCGGTTTTTATTGGCTGGTTACAAACTTTGTTTTTATTGGCTGGAAAATGGCGGGTCACTTTTTCTTTTTAGAAATGCTTATTTACCACCTGGAGAAGCAAGGGGACAATATTTTTTTTTTGTTTTTTTCAGAGATTACCTCTCTAACATCAATCTAGTGACAGAGTGAAGAAATATGTTAAAAATATATTGTTAGAAAAGTTACATATAGCAGCTTTAATGTAAATAATGTTAGTGAACCATGAAATATTAGTTCAACCAGCGCCATTAGTTCTTCGTGAACAAATCCATTCCACTTGATTAACAGGAAACTACTCAAACCATTAAAAGTCCACTCTGGGGTTTCCTGGTTACCTACAGCAACTCACCACACTGCACACACGCACTGTTTCCTCTAGGTCACTTTCCTTGGCAGGGTGCTCATCACTTCTGTGTTTTTTGTCAATGGGGCAGGGGGGTGGGGGAGACACCCCTGTGTTGAGCGTGAGCTTAGTGCTATGTTAGTGCCAGCAGCTCTCGACCAAGGTGGGGGGGTGGTTAGAATGTGCAAGAGAAGCGGAGCGTTCTCTATTCACACAAGGAGAGCTGTTGGTCAGGCTACTTCTTGCTGTGCTGTGTTCTCTAAAATTAGTTACTGAATCAAGTGTTTACACGTGTAGGTAAACTTAGATGTTAAACAACCCATTGAAATACACCAGAATGCAGGAAATGGCATCTACATTATTACCTGCAGTGTTCCCTCAGTGAGGAGGACTGAACTAGGCAAAAGGGTCTTCTCCTACTCCGCTCCTGTTTCCTGGAATATCTTGCAAAAAGATCTGAAGCTCTCAACCTTGATCTCCCTAAGTGGCTTTAAGCATCTGCTGGACTCCTGGCAAGAACCAATGCAGATAATCTATCTGTTTTAGCTACCTTTTTCCCCATCTTATTTTAATTTGTAAAAAAAAAAAAAAAAACATCTGTATGCCTCCTTTATGATTGTCTATTGTTGTCGTTGTTGTCCACTGTCATCACTCCTTGTTGAAATCAGGTCTCTCTTGTAGCCTAAATGAGTCCTTGAGGCTCAATGGTATTAACCTGTCTAAATAAAGATTGAATGAATACTTTATTCAAAATATTCTGGGGGAGGACCCCCAGACACACCCCCACCAGTGTGTCCTCCCCACATTTAGGCCTGTCGCAATAAACAATAAATCAATTAATCACATGATAAATGAAAATTATCAACCTCATTTTCATTTATCGGCTTTCATTTATCGGCTTCATTTATCGTTTCTTCGTGTTTCTCTTTCTACTGAAGACAAAGGATGACAAAAGGCTCAACTCCGGTGCTCTTCACTGACCCCTCCCTTTCTCTTTTCTCTTTAAAATCTGTTTTAACCATCCAAAATCACGTTTTTGGATCATTAAAAGCAGAGCCATATAAAGTGTGCGACACTTCCATAGAGTTCCATTGTAAGAATGGAATGCAGAAGTCACGTGGGTCATGGAGGGGGGGATTTGTTCCATGGCTCTGGTTACAGTCTGAAGCTGCCTGCAGTCGCCGCCAGAGGGCGGAGCTCCACAAGGTTTACATAGCCGTAGTTTGGAACGATTGACCGCCTGTCAGCGAGATCAACGCGTGTCCGAACTCTCTATATATATGGCTCTGATTAAAAGCAGCTAAACTGAGAAGCTAAGCTACGAGCTAAGCTAACAGACGGACCTCAGGAAAAAACTTTCCAACTTGTTGAAGCTCCAAAATTCACGGTTGAAACCTGTGCCTTCGTCTGAAAAGTTGTTTTTCTCTGCATAAAGAGGCTGAGAACTTGTTTACTGATTTTTTTTTTTAGTAAAAGTTTTGTGTGGCAAATGCTATGCTAAAGAGCTCAAACCACACCGAGCGTCCGCCATTTTGAGAACCGAAGAGTGACAGCCCATGTCACGTCAAGGAGCCTCTCTCCCATTTTTCTTAAAGAGACACGCTGCTCGCTGCCTCACTATCCATCCTTTGGTTCAAACAGTCTTATACTGCCATCCGGTGGTCGAAAAAAGGTACTACACACAAAACAAATCAACCAACACTTCTTCTTAAATTTGGCAGTATAATTACTAATTCTTGTCAAATTTCAAACAATATTATCGTTTATCGCAATAATTTCTGAGACAATCGCCCAGCACAATTTGTTATCGTGACAGGCCTACCCACATTAAAAATGCTTCTGATGCCTATAGATTGATGACTTTTTTTTTATCAACATACATTTTTTACTGTTGGACACTGCAGGTCAAACTCCATGCCAGATGTGTCCAATCCTGGTCCTTGAGTGTCACTACCTTGCTTATTTTACAGGTGTACCCAGTCCAGCACACCTGATGATGATTGACTCTTAGATTCAAATCAGGTGTGTTCGAGCAGAGAAACAAGTAAAACATGCAGGATAGTGGCCTTTGAGGACCAGGATTAGACATTCTTGATTTAAGCATTATCACAGGTGTCCAATCCTAGTCCTCATGGGCCACTATCCTGCATGTTTCACTTGTTTCCTTGCTCCAGCACATCTGGTTCAATTGCAGCTTCAGGTTCCACAGAAGCCTGTTAATCATACATTGATTGGAGACAAATGAATAAATCACCAAAAACCTTTAAGTCTACATCCTTGAAAAACAAGAAGACAACAATATGCAGCAAGTTAAATGGGCAAGTAAATAATAATAATTAGGAGAAACAATGTTTTGCGGCGAGGGATTTTTATTTAATCTGTTTTATCAGGATGCCGCCCTAACTGTCTTCATCTACACCTATCTGGAGGAAAATAAAGCAGCCTTCTTCTTTTTAAAACATCTGGTTTCAACTATTTGTAGGATCACATACATTTATACGTCTTCCTACTCCCTGCATTCGGTGTCTGAAAGAGAACCATGTGACCCACAGTCACAAACGCTGAACTTACATGTAAGTCCAACTCATGAGGAAGTTAGTAGAGAGGAGAGCTTTGTGTCATGGCTCTCAAACTAAATTTTTATTTCTAATTGATGTTGTAACTTCTTATTCATCTGTATGTGCGATTATCTTGTCTGTTAGCAAAATATCTCATGAACCGATGAATGTATTTTAATGAAGCTCTCAGAATTTTTTCACTGGAAGTACATCTATAGCGGTTTAAGTTCTGGACTCAGCCTGATTCAAGATGTCCGCCACAGCTAATCTATTTTAGCAAACAAAAATGTTTACCGATTCGTCAATTTTACTAAAACTGAGCTAAAAAAAATGTGTGTTTTAGTAGCTGAGATTGGTCTTCAAAATGTACTCTGAGTTCTACTTGTTGAGTAACGTCTTTACTTAAAGCTTTGGCCTTCTGTTGGAGTCAATCTTGTTTGTCTGTTGGCAAAATATCTCATGAACCAATGCACAGGTTTGATTGAAACTCTCTTAAATTAGTCAGTAGATGCAATTCTACAACTGATTAACTTTTAAAGCCAACCAGATTTAAGATGGCTGCCGCAGCTAATTAAACGTTCCAAATACATAAACTGCTAAATAAATCTGTCAGTTTTACAGATATTGAACTAGAATTATGTGTGGCAGTAGCTGAGAGTCATCCCCATCACATATTATGAAAGCTAACAGATGGAATAAAATCTCACAATGTTTTGTAGATTGTCCATGACAGATTTTTTAAGAGCTAACCAAAACACCCATAACTACAAACAAATTCCTAGTTTCAAACTTTAACAGGAGAGGTGGCAGCTGTTTTTTTTATATTTTTTTAATCTGTCAATTTTGGAGTTTAAATTTTAAAACAAAGATGATTTATACGCTGAGTTCATATGAAGTTTAACAAACAAGACCAACGCCACGATCCAAAATCAAAAAAACAAGTTTTATTCGTAAAGTTTTCATTGACATTCACCTGAGACGACGGAACCTCCTGTGTTCGTCTTTTCACCCGATATAGAAAATAAGCTCAATTTGTAGAAAATAACGAGCCGCTTAACTTTACCTCTTCTCTAGTGCACCATATGTCTGTGGAAGAGTAACGTATTCGTGCCTTTTGCATTTACATTCAAAATGAAGTCAAATAAAAAAAAGAAATTCAAAGCAGTATGGCTTTCTCCTGAATATGGCTTGAAGTGCACCAGAAATGGAGTTCCGCAGGAAGGTATTATTGGTCCTCTTGCCTTTTCATACTGCAAAAGAGAGAAAATCACAATCATGCCCAACTAAAACAATTCATCCGATCCGAGGTGCTCAGCTTTACCTTTCCCCTGAAGGCTTGGCGGTCATGACCCAGAGCAAATATTCTTTGGCGGCCATGGAGTCGAGCACCTTGTTCACATCGCTTGTGAAGCTTCCATCTACGTGTCTCTTGTTCCACCTGGACGTATACGATCTGGGTGCGTACACAGGGACACAGTGTAAACAAGGCCCATGGCAGATCGGCATCAACCCCCAACAGCAACGACGGGGAAACCTGCCACCCGAGCAGCAACGACCATCGCTTGTAGCTACAGCTCTCACAAGAGGACGACCGCGGTCATCGTGTGTGTTTTGTGTCTTGTCGCACAGTGAGGAAATACAGAAATCAACGCAGTGGAAAGGTTCAGGTGATTTATTTCAGCACATCAAAGAAGGGGGGAAAAAGGGGGGGTGGCGGGGCAACAAGAAGCAAATGATTGGTTCACAATCGCTCTTTTTCTCATCGTCGCAGTGGAATCAGAGGCAAGAGGGCCGTTTCAGGTGGGTCAGTTCTGCAGAAAGAAGAGGAGGAGGAGGGAGAGACAGCCTACTCTCTTCGGGCTTGTCCAGACTTGAGCTTGGCGACAAAGTCTTTGATTGCTTGTTCCTTGAGGTACGAGCTCACATCGCTGGTGAAGGTCCCATCAGCGTGGCGCTTCTCTGCGGCTCTACAAAGACACACACCAGACCCTGTTTTTGACTTTTTTTCTCACGCATTCGGCTTGTTTTTTGTTTTTTTGGACACGGAAATGCATAACGTTTGAAAGTTGCGTGTCTGCAGAGGTCAAACCAACCCGCTCCTCTTGGTGTTCATCAGCCACCGGACAAAGTCCTGCGCCTTCCGGTCCTCCAGGAATTTGCTGTAGTCGTTGGCGAACGTTCCGTCAGAGTGCCTCTTCATGTTGGACAGCTCTCTGGACTCGTCCGATAACGTGTCGTCCTGCTCCAACCTGCAGGAGAAATCAAACGGACAGTTGCCAAGTTACAAAACTCAGTCACCATCACGAGGAGCGATAAAGGTCATTATCCAACCATCCATTATCTTTACCCCGCGTTTTCCTTTTCAGGTCGCTGGGGTCACTGGTGCCCATATCCAGCTATCACCGTGCAAGAGGCAGGGTACACCCCAGACATGCCACATGTCCATCACAGGGACACATAGAGACAAACTAGACAAACAACATTCACACTCTCACGAATAAGGACAATTTAGAGGTACCAATCAGCCTAACGTATGTTTTTTTGCTCTGTTGGAGGAAACGGGAATACCCGGAGAAACCCCACGCATGCATGGAGAGAACATACAAACTCCACCCAGAAAGGTCCCCGTCCAGGATTTGAACTGGTGACCTCCTCACTGGGAGGCAACAGCTCTACCAACTGTGTCACCTAAAGTTTAAAGTTTATTTAAAAATATCAGAAACAAATGTTTGGACCAAATTAGACGTCGATATCAGGGAAGGTATACTGATGTGAGCCAGAACATTTTTTCTCTTCAGATTGTAAACTGATTGGAATGTTTTCCTTCACATCGTATATATGTTTAAATTCCACCCCATAAGAAATCCACCAATTTTTTTCCCTGAACCTTTTTGCCTTTTAGGTTTTAGAAACTTTTGGAAAATGTTAAGTTTAAGCCACAGTTGACTCTTCTGCCTTTCATTCTCTGTAGAACGTTCATTCTCTGTAGAACGTCCAAATCTCACTCAAAGTTGTTGACCGTGTCTTCTTGGTAAACCTGGGTTACGTAAAGGATGGAAACACCCGTGGAGCGAACGGGTTCTACCTCGAGTGATCCTCGGTGTCGAGCAGTGGAACCTGCCAGCTGATCTGGATGAACCCGAGGACCAGAACCAGAAGCACGCCGGCCACGGAGTTGATGCTTTTCATGTTTGGAACCTACGGCAGGAACATACGGAAATGAGCACTTGTCGTCATGAATCAGACAGTGGAAGTAAAACCGGTTAAAGGCTAAACCTACCTTTTGATTTTCTCTTTCAACCGGTGCTGGTAGTTCCTTTGCTTGGTGCAGGCGTATGAGCAACCTGTCCTACATCCCGGCCTTATATACCGGAGGAGGAGGACAGATCTGCTCAGGTGGGCTGGTTTTTACCACTCCTGCCCGATCATCCCATTACTCTCAACCCATTAGACTCAGCGGCCCCCTCTCTGCCACGGCCGACCCAACGAGCCGAGCGTTTGTTCATCTGAGGAAAGACGTAGGTCATGCGTGATGCTTGCTTGTATAGGTGTCAAGATCAAACAACCGCCGCTCATCTAAGCAAACAGAAGGACCATGGAGATGCTTTTTAATGCGCTACAGTGTCACCGTGATGGGAAGTGATACGTGCGCTGCTAGATCAGGGCGGTGAGTCAGTATTTGTGGATTTGTCTCAATTGGAAAAAACTATTTGAACTTATTGGTCAGGGTTTTTTGTTTTTTTGGCATCAGAGGCTGGGAACTGATTTACAGCTGGAACAGATCAATAAAGGTTAACTCATTTCTGCTTCACTTCACTGCATCTTTTGTTTTTTATGGAGAAAAGATTTTCCAGTACCTATGAAAGAACTAAAACATTATCTCCGGTAAGTCCATTGAACTTACTGGCGATTTAGTTAAATGTGGAATGAGAGATAGATAGAGAGATAGATAGATATAGAGAGATAGATAGATATAGAGAGATAGATAGATATAGAGAGATAGATAGATATAGAGAGATAGAGCGATAGATAGATAGATAGAGATATAGATAGATAGATAGAGATATAGATAGATAGATAGAGATATATATATATA
>JBBPBX010005749.1:5565-39716 GCA_038048925.1 Garcialebias charrua | reverse complement strand
TATATATATATATATATTAAGTGTCTTCCCCATATACAGTATGTATGTACAACTTTACTGTTCGTTAGTCCGCTCGTAAGTCCGGAACCTCGTATGTCGATGACGTCGTAAGTCGGGGACAACCTGTACCTGGGAACTGTTCTTGATGATAAACTGACCTTTGACCTCCATGTGAATTCACTTTGTAAAAAGGCCCACCAGAGAATGTATTTTTATCGGAAGCTTTGTGGTTTCAACGTTGATTCAACTTTTATGAGAATGTTTTATTCATGTTTTATTGAGTCTATTTTAACCTTTACCTTCATCTGTTGGTTTGGACTTTTGACCTGCAAGAACACAAGCAAACTCTCGGGGATTGTCAGGATGTGCAGCAAAACTGCTGGCGTAGACCTAGGGAACCTTGCAGACCTACACAAGGTGAGGTCAGTGAATAAGGCCAGGCAGATTCTGGCAAATCCTGATCACCCACTCCATGACGAGTTCAGGTTGCTTCCATCTGGACGCAGGTTTCTGCAACTCAGATGTAGAATAAACAGATTGAAAAACTCATGTATCCCTGTAGCAATCAGGTTTCTCAATGCACACTAATTTTAACACTGTTACTTTAACATCTTAATGTCTTGTGTATATACAGTATGTATGTATATATGTGTACGTATGTGTGTGTATGTGCATATGTGTGAATATGTACAGACCTATTGACTGTGAAGCTAATTGCCCCTCGGGGATAATAAAGATACAGTACTTGAACTTGAACTTAAACCCAAATGAACGTTTGTGTAAAAATACCAAAATGGGATGATTGGTAAGAGTTACCATCTCTGGTTGATGGTGTCACTGGTGCTTCGACCAGCTGTGATGGACTGCTGTAGGACACAGAGCGAGGTTACAGTGACTAATGTTTGTCAGTGAAAATGGAAGTAGAAGACTTCAGAGAATACAGAGAAATGCCAGAACACAACGTGCAGTAAGTAGGTCCAATGGATATTCAACCATACCAGTGTGAACCTCAACCCACAGCTGGATCTCAGGAAACAAGTGAGGACTCTTTGTCAGATGGAGATTCTGATGTTCATGAAGACTGTCATGAGCGATCCAATCATTAGTAATAATAATATTAATCATTATTATTCTTTATTTTTATTATTTACATTTATTTCCCATGAGTTCACCAATGTCTTGCAAGAGAGGCCTGATTCTGAAGGCGGTAACGTGTTTTTGGAACGGGAGCAGGTTGACAGTGTTGAATGGTGAGAAGCAATTTCCCCTCATGCTTGTTATTTGAATTTAGACTTTTGTGGTTTAGCCATGAATTAATCATAACATTGGTAACTCTAAATCGTCCTTAGGTGTGAGTGAGAGAGGGAATGGTTGTCTTGTTTGTCTCTGTGATGGACTGAGACCAGTCCATGATGTCCCCCGCCTCTTGCACAATGACTGCTGGATGTGGGCACCAGTGACCCTCTGACCTGAAAAAGGAGCGAGTAAAGGGATGGATGGATAGAAAAAGGGCAATTCTGTAAATCAGACAGTAGCAGATTGTCCCTCGTAACACAGGTGCTGGTCATAAAATTAGAATGTCGTGAAAAAGTTGATTTATTTCAGTAATTTCATTGGAAAAAGTGAAACGTATATTACTGTATATTCATTCATTACACACAGACTGATGTATTTCAAATATTTATTTTAATGCTGATTATTATAACTGGCAAACTAATGAAAACCCCAAATTCAGTATCTCAGAAAATTAGAATATTACTTGAGACCAATTAAAAAAGGATTTTTAGAAATGATGGCCAACTGAAAAGTATGAGCATGAATAGTATGAGCCTGTACAGTGCTCATGTTCTTAGTTGGGGGGCTCCTTTTGCCTGGATTACTGCAGCAATGCATGGAGTCGATCAGTCTGTGTCACTGCTCAGGTGTTATGAGAGCCCAGGTTGCTCTGATAGTGGCCTTCAGCTCTTCTGAATTGTTGGGTCTGGTGTATCACATCTTCCTCTTCACAATTTTCTATGGGGTTATGGTCAGGTGAGTTTGCTGGCCAATTAAGAACAGGGATACCATGGTCCTTAAACCAGGTACTGGTAGCTGTGGCCCTTTGTGCTGGTGCCAAGTCCTGTAAGAAAATGAAATCTGCATCTCCATAAAGTTGGTCAGCAGCAGGAAGCAGGAAGTGCTCTAAAACTTCCTGGTAGACAGCTGCGTTGACCTTGGACCTCAGAAAACACAGTGGACCAACACCAGCAGATGATATGGCACCCCAAACCATCACTGGCTATGGAGACTTGACACTGGACCTCAAGTAACATGGATTCTGTGCCTCTCCTCTCTTCCTCCAGACTCTGAGACCTTGATTTCCAAAGGAAATGCAAAATTTACTTTAATCAGAGAACATAACTTTGGACCACTCAGCAACAGTCCCAGGTGAGACACTTCTGACACTGTCTCTTGTTCAAGAGCAGCTCGACACAAGGAATGCGACAGCTGAAACCCATGTCTTGCATATGTCTGTGCGTGGTGGTTCTTGAAGCACTGATTCCAGCTGCAGTCCACTCTTTGTAACTCTCCCCCACATTTTGGAATGCGTTTTGTTTCACCATCCTCTCCAGGGTGCAGTTCTCCCTATTGCTTGTACACTTCTTTTCTACCACATCGTTTCCTTCCCTTCGCCTCTGTAGGAGTTTAGGTTCTGGTCAGTTTACTGACTTTACCTAGCCTGGCCCTCGCCTTCCTGCACAGCTCCGCTCAATTCTCCTTTCCCTTCACTGCACAGTCTGGGACTTCTCTCATAGACAACAATTTCTCCGGTAGATTTTTGACCGGACCAATCAGAGAACAGAAGGGGCGGAGTTTTTGGCCCCTAACCCACGCCCCCACCTGTCCCAGCGCAGCCAGCGAGCATTCGCATGTTCTCATTCAAAGCGATGCAAAGCGATGCAGGACTGTTTTATATGTGACACAAATTTATTAATTTCCCCTTCTTAATCCCTTATCTGGAGTTTTCTTTTGTTTTTTTTCCCAAAAGTCAAGTAATCGCTCCCTCCTCCCTCCTCCTCACCCTCCGCTGAGTGAAATGAACAAGGAAATGCCTCAGGTTGTCACAAGAGAATTAAAGTCAGGTTTTACGTTGCTGCCCGATTTCCATCAGATTTTCTGGTCTTCTGGTGTGTTGGACCATGGTTTTATTTTATTTTATTAGGACGTTTTATTAACATATAAACACAGAATATCCAAAGGCAGCGAGAGAAAATTCAGCAGGAGGCGGAGCTGAAGTCAAGTTCAGAAGACCACGGGGGAGCGCGCAGCCAACGAGCATTCGCATGTTCTCATTCAAAGCGATGCAGGACTGTTTTATATGTGACACAAATTTATTAATTTCCCCTTCTTAATCCCTTATCTGGAGTTTTCTTTTCTTTTTTTTGCCAAAAGTAAGTGATCATCGCTCCCTCCTCCTCCTCCTCATCCTCCTCTCCCTCCGCTGAGTGAAATGAACAAGGAAATGCCTCAGGTTGTCACGAGAGATTTAAACTCGGGTTTTAAGTTGCTGCCCGAGTCCCATCAGATTTCCTGGTCTTCTGGTGTGTTGGACCAGCGATCCATGGTTTTATTTTATTTTATTAGGACGTTTTATTAACATATAAACACAGAATATGCAACGGAGCGAGAGAAAATTCAGCAGGAGGCGGAGCTGAAGTCAAGTTCAGCAGACCACGGGGGAGCAGCCATCAGCAGAGGCCACGCCTCCAGCAAGAATTGGTTGTCAATGGAGAAAGTCCAGACCCTTGTCTGAAGCGAAGTGAAGGACAAGGGTCTGGTTTTAACCAGGCTAGACTTTACCATATTCCAAATGAAAGTTGGAGCAGATTTTATCTGACCCAAATTTCTAACAAGTTCACTCTTTTTGGATTTAAACCGATTAACAAAATGTAATTTCACGAGAAACGTCAACTTATGTTGATTCACCAGGAGATGAACCTTTTATTGAGAAAATCACAAAAGTACATCAAACATTTGTATCGAGATTAGCTCTGATTTAGATTTCATATAAACTACGGTAGACAAGATTCAAATTGAAACAAACAGACAAGTTAAGGTTTAACTTTCTGCTGGCACATTTACTTAAGAGTTTTACTGGCTTAGGAAAAATAAGTTTAAGGAGGAAGTTTAAGGAATGAAAGATGAAGTTTAAAAAAAGTCAATTATTTTGAATGAGACAGGGTGACACTTTCCAAATGAGCTCCAGCTGGGCTTCCCGCACGCTCAGCAAACATTCAACGACTCTTTACCTGGTGACGATACGTCTCTGGAGATAAGAGTTGAGAAGCAGTGTGGACACTAACGGATTGCGTGGTCCAGTAGATGTCCAGATGACTTCAGCGCGTGTTTACTGATTCTACGGTACGTGAAACTCGCCTTTCTCGGCAGAAACCAGGCCAACGTCCTGAATAGTTTCAAAATAAGACTTTCAGAAAATAAATTCTTTCAGAAAAGAAATGAGTGAGTTACAGCAAAGCTGTGCTGTAACTCTGGTTGAGAAACGTAGGTCTAATTGGCAATTGACCACAACGTTCAACCAGTTTCCAGAGCAGAACCAAGTTCAGTTCCCCTTTGCACTGAAGCAAAACGGGCAGGAAGGGGTTTTATGTGGAGGGCTGATCTAGCCCACTTCACTCTGCTCATTTGCTGTTTTAAGAAAATAAAGGAGTGACTTTGCAGTTCCCAGAGTTGGAGGATCTGAAGGACAGGCAGGAAAACTGTTTAGAGAAGCGGCCAGATGGAATCGCCAGTAAAGTGAAATATTATGTCTAGCTCAATAGACAAAGCAGAGAAGTTTCACTTAAGAGTTTACCTTGAACTGTACCATAGATTAAAAGCACCATCGTACTAAAGAATAAACCAGCACAAGAGTGACAACTCATGCAAATAACAGATCATCATTAAATGACAAAAACTATTCAGTCGATCAATTCTGCATTAACACAAATTAATAGGAAGTCTCTTTTGAAATAATATGCGTTTCTTGATTCAACTAAACTGGACTAAAACAGTAATTTTGTCCTTCATTGTAGGTTTTTCAGAGAAAAGGAGATTCACTTGAGAGCTGCAGTGAAAAAGTGAATTCAGGTGTTTTAACCAAAAAGTCAGAGATCAGGTGTTCCACTACACCTCTCTATTAATGTTCTTGGACACAGAGCTCTGTGAACAGCCAGCCTCTTCAGCAATTACCTTTTGTGTCTTGCCCTCCTTGTGCAAGGTGTCAATGGTCGTATTTTGGACAACTGTCCAGTCAGCAGTCTTCCCCATAATTGTGTAATCTACATAACTAGACTGAGAGACCATTTAAAGGCCTTTGCAAGTGTTTTGAGTTAATTAACTGATTAGAGTGTGGCACCAGGTGTCTTCAATATTGAACCTTTTCACAATATTCTAATTTTTTGAGATCCTGAATTTGGGATTTTCATTAGTTGTCAGTTATAATCATCAACATTAAAATAAATAAACATTTGAAATATATCAGTCTGTGTGTAATTTATATACAAGTTTCACTTTTTGAATGTAATTATTGAAATTCAAATTTTTTTGACCAGCACCGTAATATTCACACAGCATGTGTTTATGTGAGGAGGAACTGACTCTTGCCAGGTTGACCCTTAAAGGTAATATAATAGATAATAGGTTCCCTGCGTTGAGGTTGTAAATTTCACGCCGGAGCCACAATAACCAACCAGTCAAATTTTCTTGTCTTTCTGGAAAGTGACAAATGAAATGCTCGTTGTAGTTTCGGGTCTATTTTTATAATTAAATACATTACACTGAAGCATTCAGACCATCCATCCATCCATTCATTATCTTTTACCCGCTTCTTCCGTTTTGGGTCACGGGGGTCGCCGGTGCCCATGTCCAGCAATCACTGTGCGAGGGGTGGGGTACACCCTGGACGGGTTGCAAGTCCATCACAGGGACACATAGAGACAAACGAGACAAACAACCATTCACTCTCTCACTCACACATAGGGACAATTTAGAGTTACCAATCAGCCTAACATGCATTTTTTGGACTGTGGGAGGAAACCGGAGTACCCGGAGAAAACCCAAGCATGCACGGAGTGAACATGCAAACTCCACTCAGAAAGGTCCCTGGACCGGGATTTGAACCAGGGACCTGCTCACTGAGAGGCAGCAGCTCTATCAGTTGCGCCACCGTGCTATCTATCCTCATGTAATATCAACTCACCACAAGGTTTTGGATCCTTTGTTTGTTTTGGCACCAATGACACTTCAGAGTGATACAGGAGAACACACGAGACCTGAGCAAGTTATTTATTATTTATTATTAAGATTTTTTTTTCAGCGTGAGAGAAGAGGCAGTGTGAGCACTACCTTTAACTTTTTAGCTAGAGCACCAATATTGCACGCCGCTAGCTTGGCGCTATGTCAGTGCCGGGGAAAGGGGAGTTCAGTTTGGTAGGCGGGGTGCTCAGTTCTGTTGACTGGGTGGGGCACCCCGCTTGTATAATGGTAGGGGAAACACTGCATTTATTATCTTCCGCTTGTTCAAAGTCGGGTCGCGGAGGCAGCAGCCTGAGCAGGGAGGCCCAGTATCTCTTTCCACAGCCACCTCTTCCAGGAGGACTCCAAGGCATTCCCAGGCCAACCTAGAGACATAGTCTCTCCAGCATGTCCTGGGTCTTTCCCAGGGTCTCCTCCCAGTTGGACATGCCCAAAACACCTCCCTAAAGGGAGGCGCCCAGGAAGCAGATGCCCGAACCACCTCAACTGGCTTCTTTCGGTGTGGAGGAGCAGCGGTTCTACTATGAGTCTCTACCAGATGACTGAACTTCTCACCCTATCACTAAGGGAGAGTCCAGCTACCCTGCGGAGGAAACATTTCAACCGCCTGTATCCACAATCTCATTATTTCGGCCACTACCTAGAGCTTGTGACCATGGGTGAGGGTAGGAACGTAGACCAGTAAACAGAGAGCTTTGCCTTACAGCTCAGCTCCCTCTTCACCACAACGGACCGGCACAGAGTCCCAAATATGCAGAAGCTGTACCAATCGATCAATCTCACGCTCCATTCTTCCCTCAGTCATGAAAAAAAAATACTTGAACTCCTCCACTTGAGGCAGAACCTCACCCTCGACCTGAAGAGAACAATCCACCCTTTTCTGACTGAGGACCATGGCCTCAGATTTGGAGGTGTTGATTCTCATCCCAGCCGCTTCACACTGCAAAACGCACCAGTGAGAGCTGGAGATCATGGCACGATGACGCCAACAGGACCACATCATCTGCATAGAGCAGAGACGGAATCCCGAGGCCACCGAACTGGACTCCCTCCATCACCTGGCGGCACAGAGAAATTCTGTCCATAAAAGTTATGAACAGAATCGGTGACAACGGGCAGCCCTGAAGAATTTTTAAATGTTTTTATTTTTATTTATGCTAACTTCAAAACACTTATTTCACCTTCAACCCTACTGCTGACTTTGGGTCAAAATGGACCACTAGGCCTAGTATTAAACTGAGGTTCATCAAGTTACTGAGTTATCGCCCTTCATGGTGAAGTCTTGGCATGTGCGATTACCAAACATTATCAAAAACAAGGGTTATAAAAAAGTCTGTGAAACTTTGTGCCACTGTATGCTAATGGCGGTAACAGAAACTCAAGCTAACTGAGATAAACCTGAGCAAAGACAGGGTGAGCAGGTTATAAAACATAACTACAAACCATCAGACAAAAGAAAATATATTTTTAAGAAATCCCATCACAGTCCCCCAAAAAAAGAAAAGAAAAATCCAATAAATTCAAGAGACAAAACAAAACACATTGACCACATGATGCTGTATGTAACAAATATTCATTTTTTTATATATATTTTCAAAAATCTTTGAAGAACATATTACAATTAAAATATATATGTTTTAAACCGTAAAAAATCACTTTGGCGTTTGACAAAATATTATTTTTAACACCATTGGCGAGTTGTCATCAAGTTAAGACATCTTTAAATAGAAAATTTGCACACTGAATAAAAATACATAACTTATTCCTGAACATTTGGTACAAGAAAAATTATTTCTGATTGTCAGATATTGTGGAGTTTGCACATCTTGATGTATGCGAAACAAGATTTCACCGGTACGGATAATAATTTATGTCTTGGACAACTTTGTGCTTTTTACGTTCCTGCTCCCAAATAAGAGCACAGTTTAAATTACAAAGACAATCTTCAATAGTTTGATGAAATTCAGGCAAAGCACCTCTTCAGGAAGTGGGACATGTGATTGTAGACGTGTTGATTGGCCGAACCATCCAGTCCATGATCCTTGTCGGTGTACCACTGAAAGGATAAACATTTTTTATGAATTTCTGACAGTACCCTCCCCCAAAAGGACAAGTTTTTTTCATAGTATTTTTTTAAGCAGTGAGTTCCCCAGTTTTTTAGGAAAGAGTTTCAGTCTACTGAACAGAATATAATGTCAGAAATTCAAAATAATCTGTTTCGTTTATACAGTAGTCCCTCGATACTTAGCGGTTCGACTTTCGCATACTCGCTCTTTCGCAGTTTTTTAGCGTAAGATTGTACAAGACATGATTGTCAACTTGAATATTCCTCACATGACTGAAACGGTACAGGATAAAAGGTTAAAAAAAATTGGACAGGTGCAGCCATTTTGTAGTTTTCTTTCAATAAGCCTACGTATACTGTAACGCACGTCAAAAGAACTACACTACCCAGAAGCCAACAGTGTTTCCGGCCACTTCTTTCTTTCTTCTTTCTGAAATGGAAGGAAATTTTGCAACGCAAATCTACGCTATCTATTAAGCTCACAGATCTGGCAGGAAAGTCGCAAATATTCCTGAAGCTCAATTATTCTCGCGCACATCAACCTCGATGTGGCGGTGGGCTTCGTCGCTGCAGGGTAGGTTGGCCAAAGCGGAACCGAGCTCGACCAGAACCGAGCTGCTGTTCTGTAGAGCTCGTGAGAAAAACTTTGCAGTACAGTACATACACGTATGTTGTTAAAATTACGTAGGTTTAAGAGTTTAGAGCATTGTAAGAGTGTTGGAAGTGGTTATAAAGCCGTAAAATATTTATAAATACTAACGTAAATATAACATTCCTACTTTGTGGTTTTCCACCTATCGTGGTGGCTTCTGGAACGTAACCCCCGCAATAATCGAGGGACTACTGTACTTCGGACTTCTCAGATTACCCACCATGGCCTCGAAGTCCACCTTCTCAAGCACCAAAGCTTCAGAGATCTCTGCAGATTGCTGGAAATGAACGTTGTCTAGAAAATAAAAAATACAGTGTAACATATAAAGTGGTTAATTTGATAGAGATCTGGTAAAGAACTCGGTCTAACAGTTGGTATTTTACGACAAAAAAAGTTGCTTTTGGAAATTAACTAAAACATAAGTATAAATAAATCAACATTAAATATGGGACATGTCCTGGTGAAAATGTTGATTTTTGCCAAATTTGCATAAAAATGAGTAAATAAAGACTTCACCTAATAATCCCAGTAACTAAAACAACATAACATTCATAATTTACCTTCAAATCAAAGTTTTCTTACAGGTATAACTTCCGATATAATCCTTTTAATTGTAATCCTTTTACATTTACCATTTTTCTCTGCCAAGCTTTGCAGGGAAATCCCTTCTTATAGTGTCTGGCATCATTGTGAAGCTGCCTTTTATTGACAAGGGGCTGGAACTACCAATAACCTAATGTTAGACGAAATAAATCAAATTTTCATACCAGAACTCTCGTAAACAAAACCAGCTTGTTGCCAGGTGATAAATCGCCAAATTTCAACCAACTAAAAAACATTTTAGAACTTTAGAGATGAAGAATTTGTAAACTATTGAATTATTTGTATGCTGTAGTGACTCATTTCACCAATGAAGGTCACATATAATTATTAAACAGTTACCACCACATAACTCACCATCAGCTGTTCCATGAATCAGAAGATAGTCCACTGAATGAAAATTCTTGGCTCTGGCCATTACTGTTGAGGTCTGCACAATCAGATTTGTGTTTAAGCAAGGCAATAACCAACTAAAATTGACTAAACATAAAAAATAAAAACAACAAAGCTTACAGCATAGGCATCAAAATTCTCTGACGGCTGCATCATATAGCGCTCTGTGTAGATGGAATCTGGAATAAACAAAAGTCAATATTTGTCAGACTGTTAAAGCAAATTGGACATAAGTAAATATCCATATCTCACTGGGCTGCATTTTTTAAGGCAAATGTATGGCCAAAATGTTTAGAATAGGTCTGTCACAATAACAAATTTTGCTGGGCGATTAATTGTCTCAGAAATTATTGCGATAAAAAATAATATTGATTGAAATTTGACAATATTTAGTAATTATTGTCAAATTTAAGAATAACTTTTTTATTTGTTTTGCATGTAGTATATTTTTTCGACCACCAGATGGCAGTATAAGACAGTTTGAATCGAAGGATGGATAGTAAGGGCGCGAGCAGCGTGTCTCTTTAAGAAAAATGAGAGGGAGGCGTGTCATTCCCCAATCTGTTACGGAAACACAATCCGTAGTGTTGCTCATTTGCGCATGCGCTAAAAGGAATACTGCCGGGTCGCACGGACCGCTGTTGAATATGCTAGATTAAGGAAAATTTACTAGTATCATTCTGTTAATGAATAAGAACTGCCTTAATTTACTTAGAAAAGTATGTGCTCTATCTCCGCCTATTTTCATATTACTAATTTACGCCACTCGTATTTCCGTTAAAATCGTTGACATGTTTACGTCATGGTTAAAATGATATGCAGTTTCATCACTGAGTGGCGTTGTTGCACCATGGAAATAATAAATTCTGTATCTTGCAGGGTTTTTCACATTCAGCCCAGGCTGGGGATCAGTTCTAATGCGGCGCATATTAACCATTGATTTGTAACAGAAATATGGGTGGCGTAAATTAGCTACATGAAGATTGGTGGAGATAGAGCACATATTTTCTAAGTAAATAAAGACAATTTTTATTCATAAGCAATGGCGATCCGTGTGACCTGGAAGTACGCTATGGATTGTGCTTCCGAAACAGATAGGGGAATGACAGGCCCATTGATATGACATGGGTTGTCTCTCTTTGGTTCTCAAAATGGCGGATGCTCGGTGTGGTTTAAGCTCTTTAGCATAGCATTTTTCACACAAAGCTTTTAATAAAAAAAATCTGTCAACAAGTTCTCAGCTTCTTTATACAGAGAAAAACTTTACAGGAAGCCATGGGTTTCAACCGTGGATTTTGGAGCTTGGACAAGACAGAGGTTTTTTTCCCCGAGGTCGGTCTGTTAGCTTAGCTCGTAGCTTAGCTCCTGAGCTTAGCTGCTTTTAATTCATTCATTCATTCATTCATTAATGATCCAAAAACGCGATTTTGGACGATTAAAATTGATTTTAAAGAGAAAGATAAAGGGAGGGTTCAGTGAACAGCACCGGAGTTTAGCTTTTTGTCATCCAGTGTCTTCAGAAAGAGAGAGACACAAAGAAACGATAAAGCCGATAAATGAATATGAGGTCAATAATTTTAATTTATCATGCGATTAACTGATTTATTGTTTATCCTGATGAGCCTGGTTTAGAAACATTATCAAAGGTTCTCATTGCAAAGATTTTAAAGGGGTTCAAAAAAATCCAAGACAAATCATCTTTCAAAATAGCCCTAGAGCTTGTGGCTGAAACCCAATTCAAATCCTGACTGAGAAAGTTCGAGAAATGTGGGCCAACTTTGAAAGTTTTGGAATATTTGAAACCAATATGGGACCCAACGGAGACTAAAATAAGAGATTAAACTGTGGTCAAATTGAGATATACCTGTAAATAGGACACTTGGAAACTCAGGTTTCCATGTAGAAACACTGTTTTTTCTAAAATTATCTTTTGGTTTGATTGTTTACTAAAATATTCTTTGCAGTGCCATTTCTAGAGGTTTTCGTTTATACAGAAACAAACCAAGAGGCCGTAGTAACTTTGCCAGGCCTGTATCAGGCGCTGTAGCGCTCCCTAAAAAATACACCAGAATCAGGACACAAGACTCCGAGCACGAGTAAAATGCTTTTTCTTTGGATTTGAACTATAAATTCAATTCAATGTGATTCAACGGGAAAATTTGTGTAATTTCTCGCATTGTCAACTAGCCACCAACAATCGCTGCAAAGTGAGATACAGGCTCAAGATTCAAGAAATACCATAATATTCCCATTTGGACACTGGAGCGACAGCCATTCCACATTTGAAAACTCCACTGCCGGAACCCAAGACCATAGAAGTAACATATCCACCGTAGGACTGTGGAAGATAAAACCATTCATTTATAGCAGCTCATCTCTTCCCTAAAGGACATCAGAGTGAAACATTAACAGTCATTTCTTGCCCTTTGAACAATGACAACATCAACATGGTAGACAAAACAAGCACTTAGTAAATGATCTCAGCGTAATTGCTCTTCGAAAATCTTTACTTACCCATCCCCATATAGCAACTCTGTTTTTGTCAATGAAGCCCATTTTGATGAATTCTCTTGAAAATTAGGACAAAACAAAAAAATATTTTTTTGTTGTGATGTCTGATATTTCCATTGCACTATATTCAACTGTGAATTAGGGCATTTTAACCAGAGAAACGAATAAAATCATGTTTCATCAAGCTTTCGTGAATGTGGGTGGTGTTTGTTTGAGATTGGCCGACTTGTTTCAGCCGGTCTTTGCTCGTCTTACCTAGTCGCCGTTATCTGATCTTCCACCTCGTAGGTTCCCAGACGTTTGTAGATTTCATGCATTAACTGGTCGCCTTGGTAACCGCTTCCTCTTCCATCAAAGCTTGCGACAATGATTTTCTCAGTACTGGCCAGGTAGGTGGACCAGCCCACCCTGTATCTGAGGTCTACTTTCTGACTGCAGGGACCTGCGTACCTGAAGGATTAGTGGAAGAATCTTGATCAGTATACAAGAACCCGGTACTTTTTTCCTCTCTCTTTATATAAATATTTACTGTATACTGTATATTCAAAAGTAAATTCTTACACGTCCATCAGTAAAGGGTACTTCTTCGACTCATCAAAGCCAGGAGGTAAAACCATCTGATACCAAAGATCTGTCAATTGAAACATATGAATGAATGAAGTAAAATGTAAACACGTAATCACAGAGTTTGGTATTTTAATCTAAATTCAACAACTTTGTTTAACCGACACCATAAACAACTGTAACTGTTGGAAAAAATTTCCAAAACCACATTTACAAGGGAATAGCCAAAAAGGCTCTGAATTAATTCCGTGCGGGAGACGTGTCGCACCTCGACTACGTCATCAGAACGCTGCGTCTGTAGTCCCTTGTAGTCCACAGCGCCCAAAGTGGCAAGGAAAACGTGGAGTGGACTTCAGTCTGCTGAAACCGGTTCAAAAGGCTCCTACACCAACCAGCATTAAAATAGAACTTTTCAATGTACAATCACTATCGAACAAATCATGTTTAATTCATGACCACATTCTGGAGAAGGACCTGGACCTCATGTGCCTCACAGAGACTTGGCATCAACCAGACGTGTTCAGTTCTCTGAATGAAGCTTGTCCCTCTGGATATAGTTATCTGCAGAGAGCCCGCAGCACTGGCCGTGGTGGTGGTCTGGCTGTAATCTACCGCAGTAATTTAAAATTGTCACATCTGTCTTCTCATAATTTTTCCTCTTTCGAATGTTTGGCCTTCAACTTCAAAGCCCCACTCCTGATGAACGTTATATTGATTTATAGACCTCCCAAACCGCATGTTTCATTTAACTCAGAAATGCATGACCTCCTCACCTTTTTCTGCACCTCCCCTGTAAAAACTATTTTTCTTGGCGATCTAAATATCCACATGGACAATTCCTCTTCCCCTCTGGCAACAGATTTTAAGTCTCTTTTGGAATCTCTCAACCTCACCCAACATGTGGACGCCCCTACGCACAACAGGGGGCATACTCTGGATTTGGTGATTACAGACACTGTACTCATCAATAACTTATCTGTATATGACCTGGGTGTCTCAGACCACAGGGTCATCTCCCTGGAAGTGCCTTCAACTTCGCCTTCTTCTAACCCAAAACGACCCATCCAGTTCCGTGACTATAAAAACATCTCCCCTGATGTTTTGTCTGCTGATCTTCACGCCCTGACCGCCGTCAATCACTCATCTGCAGATGACTCTGTGAATTATTACAACCAATCTCTCCAGGAGCTTCTGGACCTACATGCTCCCTTGAAGACAAGACTGGTGTCTTTCTCCCGTTCAGCCCCCTGGTACACTGGTGAGCTGCGCAGGATGAAGGCAACTGGCCGTGCTATCGAGAGACGTGTAAAATCATCTGGTCTCTCGGTACATAAGCAAGCGTACAAAGAACATCAGAAAGCGTACGCCTATTCTCTTAAAGAAGCACGCTCCAAATATTACTCCAACATCATCAACACCTGCCCTGGAAACTCTAAACAGCTCTTCTCCACAATAACTCATCTGCTTAATCCCATTAAACAAAATCATGAGGACTCTGTTCAAAAATGCGACCTGTTCCTCTCATCATTTAAAAACAAAGTCAACACTATCAGATCCCAGCTCCACAACCTCCCTGATCTTAGTGTGCCATCTACCCATCTGCTTTCTGGGACCCTGAGCAGCTTTGATGAAGTTGTTCAGAGTGAGGTAGAGACCATCCTCAAGAAAATGAAGCCTTCATCCTGCGCCCTGGATCCCTTCCCCTCATCTCTCATAAAATCCAATCACTCTGCAATAAGCCCATTAATCACACAAATAATAAATCAGTCTCTACAATCTGGTCATGTTCCACTGCCTCTAAAAACTGCCATCATTAGGCCTCTTCTGAAAAAATCTAATTTGGATCCCGACATTTTTTCAAATTACCGGCCAATTTCCCACCTCCCATTTCTGTCCAAAGTGCTGGAGAAAGCAGTTGCTGCTCAGCTGCAGGAACACCTACAGCAACACTCTCTGTATGAGAAGTTCCAGTCTGGATTCAGAGCAGCTCACAGTACTGAGACTGCATTGTTGAGAGTAACGAATGATGTCCTCATGGCTGCTGACACTGGTTCTCCCTCCATCCTTGTCCTCCTTGACCTCACTGCAGCCTTCGACACTGTGGACCATAGTATCCTCCTCCACCGTCTTCATGTGGAGGTCGGTCTCTGTGACACTGTCCTGGACTGGTTCAGATCTTTCCTCTCCAATAGGCTGGAATGTGTCAGTCTTGGCAATGCCACTTCCCAGACAGTCGGTGTCTCCTGTGGTGTACCTCAGGGGTCAGTTCTGGGGCCCCTGCTGTTTTCCCTTTACATGCTGCCTTTGGGTCAAATTATTAATCAGTTCAACATTTCCTTTCACTGCTATGCCGACGACACACAACTTTACATCAGGACTGGAGCATCATCATCATCCCTATCTCCATCTTCACTCACTGCTCTCACTGCACTCACTGCTCTCTCTGCCTGCCTGGAGGAAATAAAGGCATGGATGAATCAAAACTTTCTTCAACTGAACTGCTCCAAAACCGAGGCCATATTGATTGGCACCCCTCACCAGGTACAAACATCAACTTTAACCACAATCTCCTTCTCTGGTCAAGACATCCCCCTCTCCACCTCTGTTACAAATCTTGGAATAAAAATGGACTCTCATCTCACATTTGAAAATCACATTAAGCATCTGTTTAAAACCTGCTTCTTCCATCTTCGAAACATCTCCAGACTTCGCCCATCTCTGACTTTTTCTGATGCTGAGAAACTCGTCCATGCCTTTGTCTCCTCCAGGCTCGACTACTGCAACTCCCTGTTTATTGGTATCCCTGGCAAAAACATTCAGAAGCTTCAATATATTCAAAACAGTGCAGCTAGGATTCTGTTGAGAGTTCGCAAATTTGATCATATTACACCCATTCTCCATAACCTCCATTGGCTTCCTGTCACCTACAGAATTCAATATAAAACTGCTCTCATTACCCATCAATGCTTGCACGGCACTTCACCTGACTATCTAAAGGACATTCTTGCACCATATTCATCCACCCGGTCTCTACGGTCACAGAACAGTAATTTACTTCATATTCCTCGGACCAAATTGAGGACCATGGGAGACCGAGCATTCTGTGTGGCTGCCCCCCGCCTGTGGAACTCCCTCCCTGATGACCTGAGAGCTCCACAGTCACTGGTTGACTTTAAAAGCGGCATTAAGACTTTTCTTTTTAAGCAAGCCTATTCTGCTTTCACATGATTTTATCTTTGATCTTAGCTGATATCTTTATTGATTTTACTTGATTTTATCACTTGTTTTATTTTATTTATTTTTTAAGCAAGCCTAAACATACATGATTTTATCTTTGATCTTAGTCGATATTATTGTTGATTTTATTTGATTTTATCACTTGTTTTATTTTTATCTTTACCTTGTTACACATTGTAGCACTTTGAGATTTTTATTAATGAAAAGTGCATTACAAATTGAATTCATTATTATTATTATTATTATAAGGCTCAAAACATTTGTAAGGGGGTTCTCCACGCGTGAGCCACAGCCTCGATTGATGTTGTTCTAAGTACAGTATTTGCACAACAACCTTTCTGTGGGCATGGAAATAGGAATACACTGGAAGGACCATCCGCAGTGCAGCCTATGCTAACAAGGCAAAAATGCATGCTGCCCTCTTGGCAGGTGCCAAGAGGCATCCTCAGTTACTGCCAGTATGGCAGCAGACCATTTTTCTCTGACGAAAAACCTAAACACAGGCGAGGAACCCAATGTTTTAAAAAATAATAGTAATAATCATCAGATCCTGCACTTAAAAGAACGTTGTATTACTTTGCATGGGTGAGTATTATGCCACAGTCCCTAATCAATAATTGAAATCTTGACCTGTTTAGATCTTGTCTGCAACTGTATACGTCTTGCTACTTTGTCTGAATAATTGCTTCTAGATACCTGGTATGAAGTGAAGCTTGTAAAAGTTCAGTAAATCAATATTTTGTAAGTCTAATGAGTGATTCATGAGAAGAATCGTTGACTGATAATAAAACTTTTGAAATACGGTCAGTGATAACGTTGACGATAGAAGGTTGAGTTGGTATTTTGCCACCAGTAACACTGGACCGAGCTTGGTGATAGGCTCATTACAGCATACTCATATCTTGTTGTCACAATTTTTATTTTATTTGAGTAAAATAGACATATCTACCGTATGTGCTTTTGGACTGATGACAAACATGCAGAAACCACAAGGTGTTACCGATGTGTGGCTATGACATGTTAACAATACAAAGTGATAGACGTAGCACCTGGCTTAGATGGCCAACACTAATGGCCATTCTAAGGGTTGAGTAGTTGTGGGTATCTTGTCATATGGATATTTTTATTATTATTATTATTATTATTATTATTATTATTATTATTATGAAGTTGATTCTTTTTTAAACAGTACAAAAAATTATATCTACAATAAAAAAATACAATCACAAATAAAATGAAAGGCAGCAGAAAGAAGAAAAAAATCTTGTAATATCTGCCCCTTTTTTCCAAAAAATTAATTCAAACAATAATAATCTTCAAATAACAAAAACAAGATAAATAACTCCTTCTCGAACAACAATTCATACAAATACACATTACACTATTTCAAATTTCTTTTAACAAATCAACTTTGATCATTCTCTTAAACATACATATTGATATGACATTTTTAATATCACTCTCTATATTATTCCATAATTTAATTCCTTGGATTGAGGTAGACCGTCCCTTCAAACTGGTTCAAAAATTTTGTTTCACAAATATCTCTATCCCCTTAAGATTATAACAACTCTCTCTTTTAACAAAATTTAATGGGATATTTAAAGGTAATGTGTAATACATATGAGCCCTATACATAACTGATAAAATATTATAATCTACCAAATCATGGAACTTTAATAATTTCAGTTGATAATATAATGTGCTTGATGGATGACAGTAATGTTTTCTAGTGATAATTTTTACAGCTCTTTTCTGTAATACAAAAATAGGCTTTGTGATTGTTTTGCACGCTTTCCCCCAAACATCAATACAATAGATTAAGTGTGGAACAATTATTGTGTTATACAACATATACAGATCTTTATCATTCAATAAGTCTCTGACTTTGTACAGTACTGCAATAGATTTAGCTATTTTTATTCTTACGGAATTTACGTGTTGTTTCCATATCAGTTTGTCATCAATAACAACACCCTAAAACTTCACCTCACTAACTCTACAAATCTCAACACCCTCAACTCTAAATGGAACATCAACAGTTCTCTTTTTATCAAATATCATATAGTTGGTTTTATCTAAGTTTAATGATAATTTATTAAGTTTAAACCAAGTTTGTATTTTTATAAATTCTTTCTGCATCATCTCCAACATCCGTTCTATATCTTTACCTAAACGAAAAAATGTGGTATCATCTGCAAATAGAACACATTTAAGGAGTCCTGACACGTTTAACAAGTCATTCACATATAAAATAAATAAGTTTGGTCCAAGTACAGAACCTTGAGGAACTCCACATGTGATATTACAGAGGCCAGATCTTACATCATTTATTTGTACAAACTGTTTCCTACCTTTCAAATACCGTGTATGTAGGTAGATATGAAGCAAATTCTCGGAACGTGTCCTTCAATTTAAAAACGTGTCGTCGTAGATTTAATATGTTAGATTGTGGGGACAATTGAAAAAATTTCAAAATAAAACTCACCATGCTAAATGAATAGTAGCTCAAACTTAACCACTTACTGTATTTGTCAAGCTTGATGGTCCCTCGGCGGATTGTAGGCATTGCGATTTGGGATATCAGGTCCTTAAATACTTTGTTTTCTTCCAAAGGCTTGATCTCTACAAACGTAAACATAAAAAACTATTTTAGCCCCGCCCCTTTCATATAATCTCAGTGTAGGTTAAAGGCCCTCCTTGCAAAGTCATGAAGCTGGAACCACAAAAAAAAGTTAATCACGTATCTGCACATTTTTCTCTCTTCTGATGATTAATGTGTTCTTAATTAATTATTTATTTATTTAGTTATATAAAAAAATCCTATGGTAAAATTTAACGGCCATATTTGTTTACCTACGCAGACTATGGCCAACCTGACGTAGTTCGTAAATCAAGCAGATTCAGCCATGCCCTTTGTGTATATTGCGTGCATACCCACATTTCACAATTGATTCCCATATTTAAAAAAAAACTTTTTGAGTAAACGCTTTCAAACTGCTCTATTTCATATATAGATCAAAATCCCCCCCTTTTTTAATGTTCGATTTCATACTGTACAATGAGTTCCTTTAAAGATACAGTAGCTTACGTGTATTGCTCCTGGTATTCATTAGAAAATACATGGGAATGTCTGGACCTAAAGACAAAAAATGTACAGTATTATCTATAAAAACATGTAAATAATACAAAAGCAATTTATTTGCAAAAGTTAGAGAAGGTATAACTGACCACTGCAGCTCAAATGGAAGTAGGAGGCATTGTGGCTGAAGTAAGCAGAGTTATATTCACAGTCTGAATGAAAAGAGCAAGTTAGACAACTGGTGTCACCGTTGGTCCACCTGGTGCACAAACACACAAACTGTAAGTCTGATTCAGTTTTTATATATAAAAAAGTACAAATGAAGCAGTTACACAGGGCCTTACTTGTAAATGTTCCTTCCTCCTGGTTTATTGTCGTTTTCGTTACTTGAAAAATACCTGCGAGGTGATTGGTGTACATTAGAAAGAGCAAAGAGTTCAGTGTAGCAAAGAAGGAATTTAATTTGTATGACGTTGTGTATTTTTCCACAACATATTTGCTTCACGCAGTAAGATTTAAGTTAGAATTGTTTAAATGACAAAAAAAATGTACTTTTCTCTCAATATATTCCGAGTAACCTACCGTACTTGGTTTTCTAAACTGATACTGCGCTAATGCTGGTCTATGCAGGTAAAATACTGACTACTCAAAAGTACTCCACACAACCTACTAAAAAAAAGAAAAGCTAACTAGGAACTTTTTCAGGCAAAAATTTTACTTTTGAGTGAAAAACCTTGACGTTTTGTTTTTGTATACAATTCAAAAACTGAATATGTCGACTGTGACAATGTTCAACACACACTGCTGTGTCCGGTTCAAGTAACACAAAACTTACACACTCTCCGCAGTGACTTTCAGGATTTCAATGACTTCCCAGGATCCCCTGGTGATGGGTGTAGCAACTCCCTGTTTGAAGAAACCAGACGTGTGACCAGGGTAGTACCACGTCAGAGGAGACTGTTTACAAAGGACGTTGACCAAGATATTTAAAAAAAGCATGATTTTTATAGGTTAAATATGGTTGTATCAGTTAGCCCTCAAAATATGTGTTTGGAATCACTCTCAGCTAGAACTACACCAAAGTTTAGCTCAATACATGTAAAACTGACACGGCTGTAGCCATTTCTGTGTTTGCTAACCTCTATTTAATGCGGTGACCATCGTGTATCTGATTGCCTCCAAATGTTAAGACGTCAAGCTGTATTTCCAGTCATTACTTCCTGAGAGTCTCATTCAAATCTGCCCAGTGGTTCACAAGTTATTTTGCTAACAGACAGTTAATGCTAAAGTTGTTGTTTTTTAGTACTCAAAATATGTGTTGGGGATAATAATAATAATAATAATGAATTCAATTTATAATGCACTTTTCATTAATAAAAATCTCAAAGTGCTAAGGGATGACTTTCAGCCCCTAGCACAACACATATTAGCTAAATATTTGTAAAGCTGACTGAGTTAGAACCAGTCTTGTGTTCGCTACGGTAATTAGCTGTGGCGGCCATCTTGCATCGGATACTCCAATAGTTAACAATTGAACAATTTTGTGTTTCTTCTACTAATTTCAACTTGTTCCTTTCAACTTATTTATGCAAGTTTCAGCTTTTTCAGCTATTTCAACTACTATTTAGCTGTTTTATGCTAATTTGAGCTGTTTTGGCTAATTTCACTTTTTTTTAAAACTCATTTCAACTTTTTTCAGCCTAAATCAGCAAAATCATGCTCTCTCCACTTCCTTCTGGCAATTTAAGCTTCTTTATGCCTTTTTTAGCTACTTTTCAGCTTTTTTTTCTTTGCTTCTTTCAGCAAACATGTTTTTTCTGCTTTCTTCTGCTAATTTAAGCCAAGTCTTTCTTTTTCAGCTCCTTTTTTTGGTTGCACTTTTTTAGCTATTTTCAGCTGCTGTTTTCAGATAAATTCAAGTTTTCCGTGGTAATATCTGCTAATTTCAGCTTGTTATGCTCCTTTCAGCTTTTTTCTGCTCTTTTTCCACTATTTCAGCTACCATTTAGCTGTTTTGTGCTAAATTTAGCCTTTTCAGCTAATTCAATTTTTTTTTAGTTAATTTCAGCTCCTTCCAATTCCTTCTAATATTCCGGGCTTTCAGTGTGGCTGCCCCCTGCCTGTGGAACTCTCTTCCTGACTGCCTAAGAGCTCCACAGTCACTGGTTGACTTTAAGAGCGGCTTGAAGACCTTTCTTTTTAACCAAGCAAACTCTGCCTCCTCATGATTCTATCTTTGATTTTAGTTGATACTGTTATTGATTTTACTTGTTTTATTACTTGTTTTATTGACATTTAATTCTGTTGCACTTTGTAGCACTTTGAGATTTTCATTAATGAAAAGTGCGTTATAAATTGAATTCATTATTATTATTATTATGATTAAGCTTAGTGTGTTTGTGTATTACACTTATGTTGTACTTATGATGTAGCTTAGTGTGTTTGTGTATTACAGTTAGAAAAATTAAGTAGAGTTATTCATTTTGTGATGTAGTTTGAAGGTTATCATTGGTTGAACAAACTGTGAAATAAGGGGCAGATATAATAAGATTTCATCTTCTTTCTGCTCCTTTCATTTTATCCTACTTGTATTCTTGTATCTGATGAAACTGTTTTGTATTGTTCTTTTAAAATGAATAAACATCAAATCAAATCAAATCAAAGCTTATTTGAACCTTTTCAGTTACTTTTCAGCTGTTTTTGGCTAAATTCTGATTTTTTAAAGCTAATTTCCAAATTTTTGTGCTAATTTCTGCTTAGTTGTCAAAATATGTACAGTATTTCTTAATACGGTGGCCGAGGGGTGCAAACGCACAGCAAAAAGAGAACAGCACGCTGCAAAAAGTAAATGGCGCTCCAAAAGTTGAAACGCGCATCAAAATGAAAACAGCGCGCTGCAAAAAGTGAACAGCGTTCCAAAAGATGAAACGCGTTGCAAACCCAAATGCTGCAAATTAAAATGCAGCTGCAACGCAAAAAAGAAAACAGCGCTCCAACAGATGAGACGTACTGCAAAAGATAAATCGCGCTCCCAAAGACGGTCGAACTGCAAACACAGAGCGACCTGCAAATAGGAAAAGCTACAACGGAAGTGCTCCAGACCACTAGGGGCAGTCGAACAAAGAACAAATCATAAAGCACATTATAGTTTTCGGAATGGCACTAGTTATTTGTGTATTTTAACTTATTTATTTTAAGAATATTTTACACTTCATCAAAACTATCTCGTTGTATTTGTTTTAATACTGTGCGGAAGAGATGCCAGTTGGGTCAGTGGTCTAAGAGATGGCTTGGGATGTGGGAGACCTGGGTTCAATCCCTGGTCTTGGAAATTTTGTGGTATTACTTTCTTTTTTTTCAAGCCTTTTGTTTTGGATAGATCGGGTGGAATAGATAAATACATCTACATGTTTATTCTTTGTTGTTGCTTGGTTTGATCTATCCAAAACAAAAGGCTTAAAAAAAAAGAAAGTAATACCACAAAATTTCCGAGACCGGGGATCGAACCCCGGTCTTCCACATCCCAATCCATCTCTTAGACAACTGACACAACTTGGCATTCATGCATTTCTCCTCTTCCGCACAGTATTAAAACAAATACAACGAGATAGTTTCGATGAAGTGTAAAATATTCTTAAAATAAATAAGTTAAAATACACAAATAACTAGTGCCATTCCGAAAACTATAATACGGTATGCTTTATGATTTGCTCTTTGTTCGACTGCCCCTAGTGGTCTGGAGCACTTCCGTTGTAGCTTTTCCCATTTGCAGCTCGTTCTGTGTTTGCAGGTCGTCCGTTCTTTAGGAGCGCGTGTTATCTTTTGCAGTACGTCTCATCTTTTGGAGCGCTGTTTACTTTTTGCACCGCGTTTGCACCCCTCGGCCACCGTAATAATTTTGAATCCCTCTCTCACCTAGAACCACACCAAAGATTAGCTCAGTACGTGTAAAACTGACAAGGCTGTAGCCATTACTGTGTTTGCTAATCTCTATTTATTGCAGTGGCCATCATGAATGTAACTGTCTACAAATGTTACTGAGTTGTAGATGTATATCCAGTCATTACTTCCTGAGAGTGTCATTAAAATCTGCCCAGTGGTTCACAAGATATTTTGCTAACAGACAGACATGGTTAAGTCCAATAGTTAAAGCCAAAATTCAGCAAAATTGTGCTCCTTCTAATTTAAGCTTCTTTCTGCCTTTTTAGCTACTATTCAGCTTTTTTTTTTCCTCATTTCAGCTTCTTTCAGCAAACATATTTTTCTGATTTCTTCTGCTTGTCTTACCCTTTCAGCTCCATTTTTTGGACACATTTTAGCTGTTTTCAGCTGTTTTCAGACAAATTCAAGTTTTCCATGGTAATGTCTGTTACCGTACTTTCAGCCTAATTAATGTCTTTCTGCTAATTTCAGCTTGTTATGCTCTTTTTAGCTTACTTATGTAAGTTTCAGCTTTTTCTCCTATTTCAGCTACTATTTAGCTGTTTTTATGCTACCGGTAATTGTAGGGTTGTTTTTGATTTTTGACTAATTTTACTTTTTTTGCACTCATTTCAACTTTTTTCATCCTAATTCATCAAAATCATGCTCTATCCGCTTCCTTCTGGTAACTTAAGCTTCTTTCTGCATTTTTAGCCACCTTTCAGCTGTTTTTTTTTTTTGTGTGTGCTTATTTCAGCTTCTTTCAGGAAACCTATTTTTTCTGCCTTCTACTGCTAATTTAAGCAGTTTTCAAATAAATTCAAGTTTTCCGTGGTAATATCTGCTAATTTCTGCCTAATTGTCTTTCTGCTAATTTCAGCTTGTTATGCTCTTTTCAGTTTTTCTTCTGCTAGTTTCACCTTTTTCTACTATTTTGGCTACTACTTAGCTGCTTTGTGCTAAATTCAGCTTTTTCAGCTATAAAAATTTTTAGCTTATTTCAGCTCCTTCCACTTCCTTCTAGCTTCTTTGCACCTTTTAGGCTACTTTTAAGCTATTTTGTTTGTGCTAAATTCAAATTTTTTAGCTAATTTCCTAATATTGCGTGCTCATATTTGTGTATTTAAACCTAATTCAGTAAATATGTGTTATTTTTGCTTTCTTCTGGTAACTTAAGCTTGTTCGTCCATTTCAGCACATTTTTTCTTGCTAATTTCAGCTGTTTTTAAGCAAGTTCTTCACTAAAAAAGCATTCACACTGCATTTTCACAGGAAATACAATTTATCTTGATAATTTCCGAGTTTCATTAAAATATGTCAATTTCTGAGTTTCATTAAAATATGTCAAGGTACTTGTGAGATTTTTTTTTGCTAACACAGACAAATGAACACAGGCAATTACATGGTTGCCCATATTTCACGGCAGCAGGCCATAATTTTGCTACCCACCTGAACCACGTGATGGATGTGCTTATATCTGCTGCTGTCGCTCATGATCAGGTAGTAGCTTCTCTTGTCCACAGCAAACACTGGTTCTGATGGGGAAAACTACAAACAAGATCTATGGGTTCTTTATAACTTTTGATTAATTTATAATTTAGTGTGTTTACAGCTAATATCCAACATTTTAACTCAAGTAGGAGGAATAGAGGAAAACAATACAATAAATCAGTTCAGCAGGCTTTAAATCCCTGACATCACTGTACCGTACGACCATTTATCAACTCTTGAGATTATGTGTATGATTTGCTGGTGCGTTGAACATACCCGTCCAATCCAGCCAGAACTCGTCAAGTCCAGTTTCTGTTGAAGAAATAAAACGTGGGTTTATAAATATAAAAAAAAAAGTACTAGGTTTCTAAATGACCAGCCTGCTGGTTCTCGTCACTAGAATCACCATTACGTTTCCGTGAACATCACATTGTTGGGCTTGTCTACTCTGCAGCAGCACGATGGGGGCTGACAAGATCAGCGTTTAAGATATGACTGCCAACATGCAGTTCTTGGGAGTTGGCCAGACATCTGTTCCTCTCAGTACGCACCGGCCATCTTGATAAGAGCTATTTGCAAAATGTGTTTAAAAGTCCGTCCACAGCTGATATCACAGGAAGAAGGTAAAGGGGACAAGGGGACATGTGCCACCTTTGGTAATGGAAAAAAAAACCACCACCTTGGCTCTCCCAGTACAAACAATAATCTGTTTAAAAAATAGGTTATTATGGATGAAAATGCACTTAAAAGCATAAACACCGTAATTTCCGGACTATAAGCCACTATATTTTCACAGGCATTGAACACTGAGGCTTATACAATGCTGTCACTTATTTTACATTACTTTTTAAATATTTAACAGTCATTACTTTGTGCAAATTTGATTTTCCTTTAGCATTGAAGATTTTCTTTTGTCAGAAAGACCAATTTATATTGACCAGATTCAGATTCAGATTCAGTTTATTATCGCCATTGTCAATGAACAGGATTCACAGACTAGGAATTTGCTTCGGCATAACGGTGCATAAAATATAAAAACATAAGACACAAAAAACATAAACCATAAAACATCAATACAATCAATACAATATTCAGTGAACAAAAACTACTAAGAAACAGCGCAATTAGAGTGGTGCCATCAAAATACAGTGATACAGTGATTCTCAATCAAAATACAAAGAACTTTTTTAACTTTTTTAGAACTGATTGGATGACCATGACTGATTTATAGTACCAAATAAAAAGCACAAACCATCCAACGGGGTAAATACTTTCGATACACGCTGAACAGATGACAATTTTTTTTCACAATTTACCTCAACAGGATCCCAACTACCCGTAGATCCATTAAAGTTGTAAATCTGAAGGATAAGGTGGTTTTGTACTCTCTTTAACCACTGGACAGCCAAACGATCATCGGTCACCCAGGTCACAGAGGCCAAGTAGTGGTCACTGAGGGTGTATAAAAGAAATTCAATAAAACCCTGTTTGTCTCTGATCGTCTTTAAGGGAATGAAACAATAGACGCCAATGCCTTACACTGAGCTGAATAGGGCTGGAACAACAACTTCAGTGATTTTTGTCGTGTTATCCGTGTCCACGACAAACAGTTTCACAACAGGGTTGGGAGTTCCTGCCTGGAACGAGACGAAACATAAATAAATAAAAGATAGAATTTCAGCTACGTAGCAAAGCAGTGTTTGAATGGTCCACCTTAGGGTATGGAATGGAAACAGTGATGGGGTACTGGTTCTCGCCGTACCAGGTGTACTCTATAGAGTGCACCTCAGTGTCATTGAACTCTGCGTAGGCCACATACGTCCCCCCGGGTGACCACCAAAGGCCTTGATTGGATGAAAACATCTCCTCTGGAAAGAATAAAAACATTTTGCAATGTACAACCCTAATTTAGAAAAAGCTGTGTAAAAATGTAAATAAAAACAGAACGCAATGATAAGAAAATCTTATAAACACATAGTTTATTTGCAATGGAACAGTCGTAGTGTTACTAGTATTGTAGTAGTAAACATATCAAATGTTAACTAAAATATAGTACCATTTAAAAAACAATAGCACTTTATGGTACATTATACGCTCATCAACAAACTATTTTACAGCAATATATAGTAATGCCCAGGACAAGCAAAGACCTTGTATACCCCTTGACCTTGATTTGCGACCTTAACGTTGGAGCCGAGGCGATTAAAAGTGTATACAACACTTCATCTAGGGATGATGCTTATGGCATGAAGTGTTAAATTATATTGAGCGGTTCAGAAGTTATGGGCGGGGCAAGAGAAGGTTCACGGACGTACTTTGTACGAAGACAATCGGCATTTGCGTTTTGACAGGCGTATGAAACAGTAATTTTGAATTTCATGGCAGCAACACAAAAAGTTGAACCTTTTCTGTTTCCAAAGACCAGTTGGCTGTGGCTGCCATCTTGATTTGGGTTGATTCCAAAAGCTAATCAGTTGGAGAGGTACACCCTACAGTTCGGATAAGCAAAATACCTATGCTTTTAGATTACTACAATTTTTTACCTGTTAGCTGACATTTAAAGGCAATATGTACCGGGTTTTATGACATTTGGAAGGGGTTGCACCTTAATGCCGGAAAAATTAAAACACATTCTTGAGGTACAAAAAACTTTTTACCTCAAGATCACAAACCAGATTGCAAGACAGGGAATTATGCAGTCCCAACTAGGGATTCCTCTCTGGCCTAAACTGTATGTAGATGCGCTTTATGAGTGAATTCTGCACAGCATGATCTACTTACCCTCATACACCCAGTCAGGGATCCCATTTAAAATAATATCTGTCTCTCTGATGGAAGTGACTTGCTGTGGTGGTGACTCTGGACTTGTTTTTATATACACGTTATTCTCCCAAACGTAGGCCTGCATATACAAATGAACAAGGAGCTTACAGTGTATGAAAATACCATGCACTTTTGGCCAGATCCTACTGAGCAAGTGTTTGGGAAAAGTTGTGTTTGTTAATCCACTTAAAGGCACTAATTTGACTGCTGCTGGCTTACCAGTTTATTCCCTTCAGGGGCCCAGGAAAAGTACTGGACGTCATCCGGAATGCCAGTAGTAACAAATTTACTGAAAGACAAAAAACTCTGGAATGAACATTCCTTCCAGGTTTAAAAAAAAGGGTACTACAACTTGCAGTACATTTAGAAATCTTGGTAAATGCTTCTCTTACTTTAAAGTTCGGTCATACAGTGAATATGAAGCCGTAAATGAATGTCTCCAGAGCTTAATAGGACAAAAACTAAAGCAGGTTAGGAGATTGTAAACTTGCAACCGATTTGGACGCAAAACGTGTGCTTAAACATTCAACGTACCTTAGTGTAGTTGCTCATGAATGCAACATATTTGCGGTCAGCAGACAGCTGGTAATCATAAGTGTCTTTTGCAGTCTGTTGTAAACAGAACGAGAGAGAGAGTTTTGCACTGCACTTGTTTGAAAAGATTGGAATAAATTATTTATGCCGATATCCTTAAAGGACGCCTTACCATATTATTGTGGTTCAAGAATTCAGATACTTCATTTTTGGCTACGTTGTGGAGGAAGACTGAGCCGTTTGATTTGTGCAGATACTCGTAATCTACGTAAGAATACAAAATAAATCAAAGTACTGAAGAACAGAACATTCAGTTTGAAACATAGGACCCGCAAGGAAAAAAATGTATGAGCGGGCTTCAAACGAGAAGATAAAAAGAGCATAGTTGGAGAAAAAGCACTGCTTGACTCGTGGTGATTTAATGTTACTTATCAGTAAGAAGTGATTGTTTAGACATGATCCCAAGGTTTGCTGAACAAACTTTCCGAACTTTGTGGGGAAAAAAGCCTGATTATGTGATATAGCACTTTTGGGTCAAGCATTGGGACTTCCTCTGTGTAGTTACTAAGGGAATACGCTGGTTATATTTAAAAACAAAAACAAAGGGTTTCTGTTTACATTCATGCCACAAGCAGAAATAATGACGTTATGATGGCTCTATAGGTTAAAAGACAGATCAAAAATATGTCCAATGTAAGTGCAATGGTTAAAGGAATGTACTTATGTAACACCTTTCTATCTTATCGAGATACTCAAAGTGCTTTACACTAATCAGTGCCCTCATTTACCCATCCAAACAGCGCTATATCTATACAAAGATTAATCAGTGCTTTATCACATTCATACACTGATGGGACACACAGCAGAGGCAATGGGTTCAGTGTCTTGCCCAGGGACACTTCGGCATGTGACTGCTGGTGGAATCGAACCCCCAAATCTTCCATTGGAAGACAACTGCTCTAACTACTCAGCCATAAATGCCCCAATGTCCTTTCATATCAGCCAAACAGGTCAAATGAAAGTTTAATTTTAATGCTAATGCTAAGAGCTGTTGCTAACACAGCTACCACTGATAAAATGTTAGCTCTGTTAGTTGATAATACAGCTAACAATAATAATATGGATCAAATGTTAGCCATGTTAGTTGCGAACATAGCTAACAGGGCTAGCATTGATTAAATGTTAGCCACATTAACTAACACAGGGCTAACATTTTATTAGTGTTTCTTCTACTACATTTATGACCACAACAAGTAAAAATGCATGTAAAATACCTGAGAAAATCCCCACAAACATGTACCGTATTTTGTGTTGGACACTGGCTCATTCAACGATTTGAACATGTAGGTACACTAATGTGACTTACACAGCACACTAACGTGCTCCTAAAATGCTAACGTACTGGTATTCCAAGGACGGTTCAAAAATTTTAAAGAAATTATTCTTAAATTTAAGGTTTCATCTTAGGGTTTACTTTTCTCCATCTCCATCTTCTACCCCTTGTCTGTACGTAGTTGGGTCACAGAGGCAACAGGTACCCAGACGTCCCTCTACCGAGTCAAACTTCACTATCCAACTTCGCCTTGGGGACCCTAAGGTGTTCCCAAGCTAGTGAATAATAATAATAATAATAATAATAATAATAATAATAATAATAATAATAATAATGTCCTTTTTTGTCATCTGTGTATGTTTCCCATACATAGACGAAATTCGAATGAATACTACCAGTGAGTTCTGGGTCTGTCCCTGGACCTTTTACCAGTGGGAAAACCACCAAAGGGAGGCATCCAGGAGGCATCCTAATGAGATGCCCGAACCACCTCAATTGAGTCCTTTACATACGAAGAAGAAGTGCTTCTACGTTCTCCATTAGCCTCTTCTGCCTTTGGCTGTTCCATATTGCCACAGCAAGACATCCTCCATTTCACTCTGTCCTCTGCATCCTTTGTCCTCACTCCAACTACCTCCATATCCTCTCTAACTGCATTTGTATAGCCCCTCTTTGGCTTCTTCGGTTTTGTGTTCACTTTTGTCAATGATTTGCATTCTACCAATATATTCTACCATAGCTACTAAGTAGGTATGAATATATTTGGGGAGTGACTATCCTATATACAGTATAGAAGTGCTATGTGTTGTCATCATTGCATTTTCCCATAATGACAAAATTGGTTCTATGCATTTAACCCTTCGCACCTGGGATACACCCAGGTGGAGTAGTGGGCAGCTATTGAGCACCCACGGAGAATAGAATAGAAAGAGCCTTTATTGTCCCACGGATGGGAAATTCAAGGATTGGAGGGGTCTTGCTCAGAGACATCACGACATGTTGGAATGGCTGGGTCAAACCGCAAATTTCTGGTCCCAAGTTGGCTGTCCTACCTCTACCCCATCTCGGCACCCCAAGTATTATTATACAGTACCATAGTATTTGTGGTGCCTGACTATTCGCAAAAGTGTCTATAAAAAAACAACAACAACAACAACAACTTAATTTTGGTAATTTTGCACATAAATGAACTAGAACTGAATGTCTCAAATGAAAATGTTTCTTCAACCTCTTTGTCAGTCATATTTACCTTGGTAATTATCTACCATAACACATTCTTGGCATACAGTGTACTAAACATTGGACAGTATCTGTATGGAAACTTGAATGGGTTGGGTTGGTCTGGTGAATGAGTAACGAGCAGAAAGAAGAACATGGTCATAAAGCTTTTGACAGTTTTACACATTATGGTTGTAATCAGTGCTCTCGTGTTCTACACCTTTTTTTTTTTTCATTGTACAGTATTGTTTCCCACCTGAAATCCATCTTATGCTGTAGGACTTTGGTTTCATTGAGCTGTTGAAGACATCCTCCAGGGAGAAAGTTCTCGAGTTGGTCGCATCCTTCTCTGAAACCCAGATTTGGAACGATAGATAGGCAAGTAACAAATGGTCATGGCTACAGATATGATAAAGTACGGTACACAATAAAAACCATCGTCATAAACTGAATTAGTGCTGCAAAAACATTAACAACCAGTAAGAAGTTTGGAACTAACTCAAACTTTGGAATTAATATTGTGTGATCTACAATATTGTGCAATCTTTAAGCGCTCAAAGTACGTGTTGAGGATGACGCTCAGAGACTGCCAAATCTAATTTCAGCTCAATATCTCTACAACTGACTAAGTAATAGCCATTTTTGTGTTGGAAAAACCTCAGTAGGTTGTAGAAGGCAAATTTAATTGGAATGACTCTAAAAGGTAAGCATTTGTACACTCAATGATTACTTCCAGGGAGTTTCATTAAAATCAACACTGTGATGAATGAGATATTTTGCTAACAGACAAATAGGGTTGACTCCAATAATTCATACCAAAGATCTAAGCAAATTTCTTATTCAATGGAAAAACTCTTGGAGTACATGTTGGGAATGACTCTCAACTATTACCGCACCAAGCTTTGACTCAGTATCTATAAACGTAGTTACAGCCAAATTTGTTTTGATAAGATTGATTTGTTGTGGCGACCATCTTGTATCAATCTGTTGAAGCTACTCATCTAGTCATTGCGTTCTGCGAGTTTTATTAAAATCCACGCTGTGGTTTATGTGATATTTTGCGAACAGACAAGCAGGGTTGACATCAATACAGGTGGTCCCTGACTTACGAACGAGTTCCGTTCCTACGCACCGTTCGTAACTTGAAAATTCGTAAGTTGGAACGCATAACACGTGTCGTTCGTAAGTCCGGATTTTTGGTTGTAAGTCGGAAAATGTATGCTAACGCTGCGCCGCACACCCGTTTTTTTAACATGAGACTGAACAAGTGTACATACTGGTTCATAAACATGCGCAGAACTTTATTTACAAACGGTTAGCTAACACACTTTCATCTAAAAACACATACCAGTGCTGTATTTACTGTACAACTGTTTGTGTTCGTTCGTAAGTCCGGAACGTCGTAAGTCGAGGCCGTCGTAAGTCGGGGACCACCTATAATTAATACCAAATATTTACTCTAAGATAACTCGCAATAAAAAGTTCTTGGAGTATGTTTTTAGAGATGACCCTCAGCTACCAACACCAACTTTTAGCTCAATGTCTATAAAACTGACTGACATAGCCATTTTTATTTTAATACGTTTAATTGGCTGTAGCCGCCATCTTGAATCGGACTGACTTCAAGAGGTAAACAGTTAAAGCAGGAATGACCTTAATGAACTGAACGTTTTGATTTAACGGCACTAAAATTGCAGAAACATGTGGAAGAAAAACGAATCCTAATAGTTTGAATGCTGGTTGGGATGTTACTGAGAGCAAGAAATTCCAAGCCAGGTCTACTAACGCAGTGGTCCCAACCCTAGTCCTTGAGGAACACCGTCTGCATGCTTTATTCGTTTCCCTGCTTTGATGAGCCTGATTTGAAAGAATGGTCATTATAACAGGCGCTTCGCAGAACTTGGGGCAGTGAATAAATCACAGAGTCAGGCGTGTGGGAAACAACTGAAACATGCGGGATGGTGTTCCTCAGGGACCAGGTTTGGGAACCCCTGAAAGCTATAGTCCAGTCATTACTCTCTGCTAGTTTCATTCAAATACACCCAGTGCTCTAATATATTTTGCTAACAGACAAGCAGGGTTGACTCCAGTAATTAAAGTAATGAGTAGCTCTTTGGAATGACTCTTCGCTTTATTTGTCTCTAAAAAGAACATGATCGCTCGCCTTCATCGCCAGATTTTTTTTTTTTGACGTCATGACGTCTTTGTCCAGGGCGCGCGCGCTCCACATCAAAGACTCACCTTTGAGGAAGACCACCGTGGGCACCACGATCAGAACCACGACCACTGCCGAGCCGAAGAGCCCCAGGAGAGCCTTGGCGATGGAGACCTGTTCAGGAGGGAACGGGCAAGAGTTAGAAAGAGGAGAAGTCCCGCGGAACGTGAGTATCAGAACCCGCCACCGACCATTGCTCGTGCGGAGAAGAGATCAATCAGTGCACCGCCTGAATCACAGCTTCATCGACCCACGCGCGGACAACAGACACACCAAGCACGTGCTTTGAAGTTAAATATTATCCTGAAGTTTCAAAGGTGGGACAGTAAATGAGCTGCGCAGTAAAGTTCTCCAGAGGAAGAGTCTTCCCACAAACTGTTCAAAACACAGCTGACCAATCAGTCTCTGAGGAAAACACAAGACTTTTTTTTTTTTAAATAGCTCTAGTTTGAGAGCAACTTAATTTTTTTAAGTGTTTACAAACTTGTCCGTTGAGAGTTTGACTTTTTGTTGGATTAAATCGCAGTTTTGTGTCAAGAACTGGTGTTGTGCCCAAATGCCCCCTGTCAGTGGAATGTATGGAAGCCAAGAAAGGACATGCCTAAACTGTTAGTTTTATTGTGTTATTTTGAGATTTTTATTTTTGTGGGGGAAAAAACTTTTTCTTGAAATAAATCATTATCAAAACAAAATCTATTTGGAAATAATAAAATACAGCAGTTAATGTAGTTGACGTAAGAAAACCCCATAAAAATGAACAATACAATTAAACTAAATTAGCAAAAAATGAAGTAAATGTACCATGTTCAAAATTTTTTTATAAGAAATTATAAGGGTTACAACAAATTTGGTTAACACAAAACAACAACAAAAAAAGACTCATTAGTCCCTCGATACTTCGCGGTAGGGGTACAGGAAAAAAAATCCATTTTTTAAAGAATCTAGATTCTTAGTCCTGGCGATGCAGAATCGATTCCCCAATATATATATATATATATATATATATATATATATATATATATATATATATATATATATATATATATATATATATATATATATATATATATATATATATATATATATATATATATATATATATATATATATATATATATATATATATATATATATATATATATATATATATATATATATATATATATATATATATATATATATATATATATATATATATATATATATATATATATATAT
>JBBPBX010005748.1:51966-63027 GCA_038048925.1 Garcialebias charrua | reverse complement strand
GTCCACGCCAAGAATCTACGTAAACAGCTACTTTTAAACCTGTTTTAACTCTTGAAGTCTTGAAACAGTCATCCTAATGTGCGTTCACATCTTCTATCCTCCACTATTCACCATAAAGTCATCAAGTGTGCTACAATAATATAAATTAAACAAATAAAACCTTTAACAATTGATTGTTATGCATTGATAATCAATTGTTTGGACTGATGGTCCCCTTTTTACATGTGAAAAACTAGTTTCTGGAATTCTACAGCAGACTGGCTTGAACCACTTTGAAAAGGTGCTATTTACAGTACACGACTACCGGTAGATGGCAGGCCTCAGACTGATGAAGTCTTTTGGATGAAAGAAGAAATGTTTCTGCCAAGAAAAATCTGTCCAGATGACCTGTTTTAACTTTTATTTGCGTGAAATTACACAAAGAAACACCTTCCCTGTTCACTGTTTAAACAGTCATTATGGTGAAGGTCTAATTAGTATTGACTGCAGCAACGTTTATTTTTTTATTTTTTGCAGAGAAGTAAAGTTTCAGACAAACTATACATTTCATTGAGGATGACAACGATAACATTACACTGATATATTTTACCTCTACATTAGATTTATTGTTCTAGATGACATTTTACAAGCCAGTAGTCTATAATTGGTTATCTAAATGTTAGCTTGCTAACTTGTATGGCACGTAGCTAATGACAAGCGGGTTGGAGGATTGAAGAGAATTTATTATTACATCTGTGCTAAAGGCAACCAATAAATGGGGGTGGGGGACATCAGAAAGTCATTAACTCTTTTCACTAAATAGTTCGGTGATACCAGTGCAAAGAGAACTCACTCTAATGAGTCACTGTGAGTCACTTACCTCACAGACAACTCAACCCCTTCCTGAAGACACCTGTATTCAGAGCTGAGCCTGCTGATAGTCACATCTCTTATCAGGACTATGGAACTTTCTGGCAGTGTTTACAGACAATTTACCGTCTTGGGCGGCCTCCTCTCATAAATGTATATGTTATGTCTATTTATTTTGCTTTTTGTGCTGAAGTAATTTCTGATATCTCCTTTCCTCATGTTGTCACTTTTCTTGTCTAAAAATGTGGCACTGCTCAAGTGCCTGCAGCCTAGTCTCCCCAAGTACAGTATGTCTTTTTTTTGTGTTAATGCACTTTGGTAACAGTTCCTGTTTTAAATGTGCTATACAACTAAATTTGACTTCACTCACTATACAGTATAAATAAACTGAATTAAATTGAATTGAACAGTTAGTTCTATGTAAAGGAAATGTCTTGCACTGCATGAGGCAAATAGTGGTCACACCAGAAACTGACTAGTTTTCTGACTTCCCTGGACCATCAGTACAGTAAAAGTAAACTGCACATTTTAGAGTGGCCTTTTATTGTGGTCAGCATACCTGTGCCATAATCATGCTGTCTAATTAGCATCCTGATATGCCACACCTGTGAGGTGGATGGATTATCAAGACTAACAGATTTAAACAAATCTGTGAATAATATTTACAAAGTATAATATTTGAGAGGTAAAAAGGCATGTTGTGTACATAGAAAGTCTTAGATCTTTGAGCTCAGCTCATAAAAAATGGAAGCAAAGATGAAGTGTTGTGTTTATAGTTTTGCTCAGTATAATTAACAGTGCTTATATTAACCAGACAAATACTGTAAATCCCAGGAGTTAATTTTTGGTTTCAGTTAAAATATATTTTTTATTGTAGTAAACGCATAGTCAAAGGTTCAGAAAGTAACCAAACAGAAAACATTTAGCTACATTTGCAGCCAAATTGTAAACATTTTAGGTTCAAAACTTGCCATTTATGATTAGCGACAATACAGTGATCAACTTGCTGTTTGGTTTATGTTTATTAAATTTCTTCTTTTTTTTAATTTTTTTTTTAACAAAAAACACAATACAAAACTGAAAGTTATGCACCATAACTCATGTTCCCTGAAGGAAGGGAACGAAGTGCAACATATGCTATGGGAATCAGCGCCTCCGCGCGGTTACCTGAAGTAATACACTCACGCCTTTACGGCAAGGACGTCAGCGTCGCGCCAGAGGCCCCTCCCTCTGGGTATTTAAGCCGCTGACCCCCATTTTTCTACTATATTAGGGCTTAGTGTATTACTAGCTGATGTCTCTCTTAGTTAATCCTAGATGTTATTATTGTTTTTCTCTTGCATTTGTTGTTGGATGTAACTGAGACCCTGTGTACATAATCTCGTTTTCAACACATGTACTACATGCGGTGCAAATGACAATAAATTCTCTCTGACTCTGACTCTCTGACTCTGATCCATCTTTCTCTAAAATGCACTTCACCGAGCTTTCAGCATTGAAAGGGCCAGATATGTTGCACCTCGTTCCCTTCCTTCAGGGAACATGAGTTATGGTGCATAACTTTCAGTTCCCTTTCAGTCAAGTTCTCTCGGTGCAACATATGCTATGGGAACGTAATTCATTCACGCCCTTGAAATGCTCAGTAAAATGCAAGTGAGAACATCTGTCTTAAAAAGACAGGCATTTCCCAGCCGCTCTCTACAAGGTATGTAGAGAGCACAGCCTGAGAAGAAAAATGCCACATGTAGAAACATCAGCCTGATGTTACCACTGGACACATAGATGAAAACACCAGCTAGAGACAGCATAAGCGTCCTCTGCTAGTGTGATTACTCATCATCTCCTTTTTCCCTGGAAATCTTGAGAAGCAGGAGGAAAAGAGCAAAGGACCTATTACGCCACTGGCAATCAGATGGCAATGTGGAGGTAGAAAACCCAGTTCAAGCACAGGGTAACCTTCCAGGTCCCAGGGGAGAAATTTTTCATAGGTACAAGGGGCGCGCACGAGTCCCTCATCTACTTCTTGAACAGACAACTACTACGACTGTCAAAGAGGCCCATCCTGATGTTGGAGAACTGTCAGAAGAGAGGGGAACCTTTCCACTGAAGCATCTCCCAAGTAAACATAAACACCAAGGGTGTCCCTTGTGTATGCTGTTGTTGTTGTTGGAAAAAAGACGATCAGGCCTTAGGCCCTCAGCCAGTTCCCTTCAGTGGCCAGGCTGAAGGCTGCCACAGCTCCGGACGTGGGTGTAGAAGCTGCCCACGTGCCTGAGTCAGCAGGTCTCTGTAAGAAGGCAACTGCCATGGTATCCCTGAACATTGAGAAGTAGAGGTCACATTGTGAGCTGGCTCCGCATGGGAACAAGTCCACCGAGGTTCTTCCAAACCGTGACCAGACCTGATCTACGACTCGTGGGTTCCGTCTTCATTCTGATTCCAAAAGAGGCCCTTTTGAGAGGGCCTTCGCTCCGTAATTCAGTTCACTCGGAACATGAGTCGCCCTGAGCAACAATAATCCTGGAGCGTACCATGTGAGCATCCTCTGTGTCAGACTGAGGAGGGCTCGGGATCTCATCCCCCCTTCCCAGTCACTGAAGGACACCGTGGTTTTGTTATCTGATTACACTAGGACGTGCTGTCCCGCAATCAGACCTTTACCAAAGAAGTATTTTGCTGACAGGAATACGGCCAACAACTCCAGGAAGTTGATGTACAATCTTGCTTCCTGCTCATTCCAGAGGCCTCAGGCATTCTGATTTCTGTAGACTGCCTTCCCATCCTGTTTCCGAGGCGTCCATCATGATGACCACACGAGATGACACCCTACCTTACGGGACCCCTTCCGTGAACACAGACAGGTCCCTCCAAGGTTCCAGGGCCCTCAGGCACTTTGAAATGATTCTAAACTTTCCTGCTCACCCAGATGGGGGCAGGTCGTGTTTGTTGGTTTAACCATATATGCAGGGCCCGCATCTTCAGCAATGCGTGTGGCACACAGTGTATGGCTTCTGCCAAGAGGCCTAAAAAGGCGTTGGCACGTTTTCAGGGGAATCCTATGATTCAGTTTAAACTTTTGCCAGGCAACGGCGAATCGAGGAAACACGTTCCTCTGAGAGCCATGCCCTGTACCGGATGGTGTAGACCTGCACTCCCAGAAATACGGTAATCTGTGATGGGGTCAGGTCACTCCTTTGTAGGTTTATGACAAAACCGAGAGACTCCAGGTGAGAGATCACCCTGCAGGAGTGTGACTGGGCCTGTATTCTGCTTCCGGCAAAACCAGGAGGTCATCCAGGTAGTTCATAATCCTGACTCCTTGATTCCTAAGAGGGGTCAGGGCTGCGTCCAGACATTTAGTAAATGTACGAGGAGCAGTCTTCAAACCGAAGGGTAAGGCTTTGCATTCATAAGCTTTCCCTTTGAAGGCAAACCGGAGGAATTTCCTGTGCCTCCTCCACACGCCCACATGGAAATAGGCGTCTTTCAAATCCACTGTACATGCGTAGTCTCCAGGTCTCACGGACTGGGGAACCTGCCAAGTGTCAACATTTTGAACTTGAAAGTTCTTGTTTTCTTGCCCAGAGTCCTGAGATCCAGGGCCGGTCTCAGGGATTGATATCTTTTGGGCACTAGGAAGAGCTTCCTACAATGACCGGAGCGTAGTTTGTGTCTTGGAACAATACTTATAACTCCTTTCTGTAGCATCGTTGACACTTCCTCCCTTAGCACGTGCTCTAGCGTGTGCTAGGTTAATGTCCGAACGCAGCACCCTCACGAAAAAAGGGGAGGGGGTCCCTTGATGAACTGCAGCTTGAGCCCACAACGCATCCGTTGTCATGACCCATTCGTTTGTCAGACACGCCCTCCAGGCCTGCGCATGCGCCATGAGCCTGGGAGGGATGTCTAGCTGCTGCTTGTCATGTTTGAGTGCGGGAGGGGTGGCCTTCGACCCCTCTCGCGTACTCTGGAGCAGGCTGGTCTGCCCAACAGAAGACATCGCGAGATCTGACTGTCTCAGGCAGAACTCGTCCCACTGCGGTTCATAGTCTGACCTAGTAGTTTGTGTTTCACAAAAGTGGTGAGTCAAGAACCAGGGCAGTTTGTGCTTTGGTAGTTTCATTCTTGTATATGCATGAAGCAGTGTTTGTTTTTTATTACACATACAGTAGACGAGTTATGTTTAGTGCGCACACACATACCACCAGCTCCTTGTGGCGTTTTACAAGTGAAGTCTGGGCTCAAAAGGTCAGGTTTCCGTACTGCGTGAGCGGGCAAACCTGAAGCCCTGTTCCCATTTTGGGACCAGGATGCATTCAGTAGTCTGAGATTTTATTGTTGTGTGTGGATGGCAATTTCTCTTTATTACACAAGGGTCTGAGTGTTCTTGTGTGTTTAAACGTTCCGAACCAGCTAGTCTGTGCTCCTTAAACACAGGTACTGGTGGTAAAAATTCGGCATTTTCTCTCCCTCTGTGAGTGAGAGCGCCTGTAATGGTGCAGGGGCATCTCAGACTTTCCTTTTCTTTTTGCTGGTGGCCCCTTGCAGCTCCTGTAGCTTTTCTGCTCTGGTGGGCCTGCAATACCGAGGCCACTCGTCCTTGTCCATCCCATCAGGGCCCCTCGGGCCCTGACATGGTTAACGTCAGAGAGTCATCCATAGCCTCATGGGTGGATAAGCTCTCAGCGTCACGATGTTCTTGTCGTGGGCGTAGGAAAACTACCAGGTAGCGTAGCTGAACAGGTAGCTGAAATTCCTCCTCCTGGACTGTGCTGGACAGAGAGCTTCCTTGTTAGCCAGGGCTAAACGTGGAGGTACTCGTGAGCCCGCTAGCGGTGCTAAGATGGGCCCTCGAGCAACGTAGCATCAGTAAAAAACACTTAGTTATGCAATGAATTCTACCGTCGATTCGCAGGATAGCGAAACAGGCAAAATATGAGAAGGTTAGCTAGCAAGCTAGGCCAAGCATTTTCACATACCTCCCGATGGAGTCCTTCGTTGTCCGCTCGTAGCCGCGCTAATCGTGTTAGCAACGCTGTTGTCCACCCCGTGTTGCCATGGGTGCTCCTGGTTAGCCATGCTAACCGTGGGAGCTAGCCAGATAGCTGCGGGGTTACTCCATTTCCACTCTCCTTTCTCTGGGGTCATCCGCGAGAAAAACTTTGAGTGTCTTTGCGTGTAGCATCCCTGAGCAGACCGGACAGGCCTCGTGGGTGTCCGCTGCTGAAAAAGGGGATAGCCAGATCCGCTGAAGCAGGTTCGGGAGCCGGAGCTCACAGCCTGCCAGAGTTCCTCGTCCGGGGATGTCCTCTCGCTGAGCTGCTCGAGGCTGCTGGCCTGTTAGCTTCATTAGCTTAGCAGGTAGCGTGCCTTGCAGTTAACGTTCGCTAACCGAGCAGTAGAAAAGCAGAAGAGAAAAGGCACGGGAGCTGGGGCTCGCTGGCCTGCTGGTCTTCTTTGAGTTTTGGGTTTTCGCATTACCTTCTCAGGAGCCATGGCTGAGAAGAGTTAAGCCCGTTAGCAGTGCTAACGTTGTCCGGAGACGTCTCCCTCCTCGTGTCGCTTTCGCCGGCTAGCCTGCTACTTGTTAGCAGGGTAGCGTGTCGCGCAGTCAGCGCCGTCGAGCGAAGCGGTCTGTGGAGAGAGGAGAAGAAAACTTCGGGGTGAAGGAAACATGTGCCGGACCAGCTTTCGCCAGCCCGGCAGTCCGCAGGAAAAGATTCTCTGTACGCTCTGTGTAGGGAGCAAGCTCACCTCTGGTTGAGCGATGAAAATACAGAGAAGATCTGAGAAGAGTGTTTCAGGTTTAAGCAAGGTGAATGGCAATAAGAGAAAGATGGATGGGCGTCAGCGGCTTAAATACCCATAGGGAGGGGCCTCTGGTGCGACACTAACGCCCTTGCCGTAAAGGCGTGAGTGTATTACTTCAGGTAACCACGCGGAGGCGCTGATTCCCATAGCATATGTTGCACCGAGAGAACTTGACTGAAAGGGAACAATCACATAAATAATAACGTAAAAAATATTTAAAAAAATAAAAGGTAGCAGAAAGAAGAAAACATCTTATTATATCTACCCCTTTTTTCAAACAATCAGTTCAAACAATAATAATCTTCCAGAACAGAACAAAATGAATAGCTCTTTCTAATTTTCTAATTAATACAATACACATTACGCTACTTCATATATATATATTTTAACAATTTAGTTTTGATAATTTTCTCAAATGTAAACATTGTAAGGATTGGCTCCCTTCGTCCCCCCTGTAGTCAGTTCCTAGTCTGTTAGTTTATTAGTTTCCCTTCCAGTTCAGTCTCATGTTTATTCACTCTTAGGTTAACCTCTAGTTCTGTCATCCTGTAGTCAGTTCCTAGTCTGTTAGTTTATTAGTTTCCCTTCCAGTGTAGTCATGTTTATTCACCCTTAGTTTAACCTCCAGTTCTGTCATCCTATTTACTTTCATGTTTCAGGTTTAGTTTTCCGGTCCTGCTCTGTGTCTCTAGTTGATTGTCCCCAGGTGTCTGTGATTACGTCTCGTCATAGCTGTGTGTGTATATAAGCCCTGTCTGTGTCTCATTTCATTGTCGGTGCATAGTCTGGTATAGTCTGGTGAATCCTGTTTGTGTCACGCTACAGTTCCTGTGAGTATTGCTGCCACGACAGCTCGTTTTGTTTGTTGTTATTAAAAAGTATTACTTTATGACCTCTTGCCTCCTCCTGCATTTCCGTCTGCGCCACTGGGTTTTAACACGCTCTGAGTAAAACCGTGACATTATGCACCGACCATACAAAAGACCCAGCAGACGGAATGGTTCGCCTACCTGTTCGCTCGACTCCACGCAGAGGGACGAAGCTGTTTTCCGGTGTGGTGGATTTCGGCTCCACGAGGACCGCCTGACGTCCTGCTCCAGTTCGGCTCTTCTTCCAGGTCCACCCGTTATCTCCGGCTGGACCTCAGGTGAGGACAATGACGACGACCTGTGTTTTCCTCTTGTCCCCTAGTTTCCGCGCCGCCGTAAAAGCGGTAGAAAGATGACCCGGAAGTGTTCACCTGCGCCTCCGTCTTGGTCAGCTGAGCGGCCTCGGTCCAGCGAGTCAGAGTATTTTGGGCACGACTCCAGCGCTCCAGTGGGAGAGAGTTCCATGGCCTCACCTCCTAGGTTTCCGGTGAGGGTGGAAACAAACGCTCCACTGTCGCTCGCAGCTGTCCCGGCTTGGTTCGGTGAACCAGCTCACAGCAACTCCACGGGGGAGGGTCTTCTCACCGCTCACCCGCCCACAGGTCAGTCACCAGAACAATTCATCGTTGAACCAGGTCGTCCCAGGATGTTCTACTGGGGTGACTGGGGTAATAAAAAGTTCTGAATTACACCACATAAACTCTACCTTACAAAGACTGTTTACCTCAGCTGAAGGTAACCCGGCCTGTTCGAAACTGTTACTCTCACTAGCTGAAAGACTATTGACTTCTACTCCTGGACTATTATCCATCCCTGAATATGATCGACTCCTGAGTATGATTAGGTCCAGTAACAACTCTGTCTTACATTCTGAACTGGTCCCTGTTACCCAGCCTGCAGAAGCCACCTGTTTTCATGAACCTGCTTCAGCTCCAGTACCTGCAAAAGCAGCTTCAGTTCCAGTACCTGTAGCAGCTGCTGCACCAGTACCTGCGGCTTCAGGGGGCGTTGCCGCCCTGCTTCCAGCCTCAGAGGGTCCATCCTCTACGTCCTCAGAGGGTCCGGACGTCTCTCACGTATCCTGTTTCGAGGGGTCCCAGGAGGGACCCCCCCTTGTATCCTGTCTCGAGGGGTCCCTGGAGGGGGCCCCTCACTTCACCTGTGCCATGGAGGGTCCTGAGTCCAGGGGGAGTTCCCGGTCAGGTTCTGAACCACGCCGTCGCCGCCGTGGCAGAGATCGAAGGCAGAGAGGACTTACCGACTCTTCAGCTCTTGTTCCTGCTCCTGATCTCTCTTTACAAGACTCGACAGTGGTCTCCTCGCCTGTAGACTCTTCGGCTGCTGCAGTCTCCTCGTCCGGCTCGTCGGCTCCTGGTCCTGATACTCCTGATTCTTTGACTCCTGATGCTTCGGCTCCTGATCCTGATTCTTTGGCTCCTGATACTCCGGCTCCTGATCCTGATTCTTTGGCTCCTGATACTTCGGCTCCTGAGGGCGCTGCCCTGTCTCCGGCTTCAGCAGAGGGCGCTGCCCTGTCTCTGGCTCCAGAGGTCGCTGCCCTGTCTCCGGCTCCAGAGGGCGCTGCCGCCTTGCTTCCAGGCTCGGAAGGTGCTGCCGCCTTGCTTCCAACCTCGGAGGGCGCTGCCGCCTTGCTTCCAGCCTCAGAGGGTCCCGACGCCTCTACGTCTTCGGAGAGTCCGGGCGCCTTTTACGCATCCTGTTCCGAGGGGGTCCTGGAGGACGCCCCTCACGCATCCTGTTCCGAGGGGGTCCTGGAGGACGCCCCTCACGCATCCTGTTCCGAGGGGGTCCTGGAGGACGCCCTTCACGCATCCTGTTCCGAGGAGGTCCTGGAGGATGCCCCTCACGCATCCTGTCTTGAGGGGTCCCAGGAGGGACTCCCTCCCGTATCCTGTTCCGAGGGGTCCCAGGAGGGACCCCCTCCCGTATCCTGTTCCGAGGGGGTCCTGGAGGACGCCCCTCCCGTATCCTGTTCCGAGGGGGTCCTGGAGGATGCCCCTCCCGTATCCTGTTCTGAGGGGGTCCTGGAGGACTCCCCTCCCGTATCCTGTTCCGAGAGGGTCCTGGTGGATGCCCCTCCTGTATCCTGTTCCGAGGGGGTCCTGGAGGATGCCCCTCACATCTTCGGCTGCCCAGAGGTCTTACAAGCCAGCTACAGAGGGTCCCCGCACTGCAGACGCCTCCACGTCTACGGAGGGTCCCGGCGCATCGGATGCCTCCACGTCTACGGAGGGTCCCGGCGCATCGGACGCCTCCACGTCTACGGAGGGTCCTGGCGCATCGGACGCCTCCACGTCTACGGAGGGTCCTGGCGCGACGGACACCTCCACCATGGGTCCACACATCGAGAGCGTCTTTACGTTCGATGGCTCCTCACCTGATGTCTCTGCGCCCGACGACTCCTCGACTCTCGTCTCCGTCTCTTCGCCAGATGTCCCCGTCAACGTCTCTTCGCCAGACGTCCCCGACGACGTCCCTTCGCCAGACGTCCCCATGCCAGACGTCTCTTCGCCAGACGTCCCCATGCCAGACGTCTCAACGCTCGATGGATCCCACAACGTCTCAACTATCGAGGGTTCCCACGACGCCTCGTCTCCCGTCTCGACTCCCGTCTCTACGCCTGCCGACGTCTCAATGCTCGATGGATCCCACGACGTCTCAACGATCGAGGGTTCCCACGACCTGTCAAGGCTCGATGGTTCCCATGACCTGTCAACGCTCGATGGTTCCCACGACGCCTCGTCTCCCGACTCAACGCCCGACGTCTCGTCTCCCGACTCAACGCCGTTCGACGTCTCGTCTCCCGACTCAACGCCGTTCGACGTCTCGTGGCTTGGCGTCACAGCGATGCCTGTGGGGGCTCCTGTTCTGGGTGGACCCTGGGGGGTTCCACCCTCGTCTTCGACTTTCCTGAGGCCTCGTCACCGACGGAGGCTCCTGGTGGTGGACTGCCTTCCTGCTACCCGCCTGACCGGCCAACCGCTTGACCAGCCCCTGCCTGAGGGGCGGCATCCCGGCCGACCGCCCGACCGACTCCTGCCTGAGGGGCGGCATCCTGGCCGACCGCCCGACCGACTCCTGCCTGAGGGACGACGCCCTGGCTGACCGCCCGACCTGCCTGGTGGACGGGCCGTTGCCCGTCTGGACGTTTTTGTGTTCTGTGTATTAGGGTTTTGTCCCCTGTCCTTGTGATTTTCCGTGCCCGCCATCCCTGCGGTACCTCCCTCTGCCCGCCTTGTTTTTTTGGGGGGTGTTCTTTGGGGACGCCGGGGGACGTCTTTGAGGGGGGGTACTGTAAGGATTGGCTCCCTTCGTCCCCCCTGTAGTCAGTTCCTAGTCTGTTAGTTTATTAGTTTCCCTTCCAGTTCAGTCTCATGTTTATTCACCCTTAGGTTAACCTCCAGTTCTGTCATCCTGTAGTCAGTTCCTAGTCTGTTAGTTTATTAGTTTCCCTTCCAGTGTAGTCATGTTATAATAATAATAATGAATTCAATTTATAACGCACTTTTCA
>JBBPBX010005748.1:30191-40437 GCA_038048925.1 Garcialebias charrua | reverse complement strand
CTTAATAGGTCACCACGAAGGAATTTCTGGTTGAGTTCCAACAGCTGCCTGGACTGATGGCTTCCCCAGGGATGTAGGAGCTCCTCGAAGAGGCACAGGAGGTGGTACATTCCATGCACTCCCATGTTTGGTTACTCAAATCTGATGTTACCAGCCAAGGTCCATCACTGCTGGTGAAGCTATTTCCTCCGTTTCTCCCTCTCTCCGGATTCTCCATTCGTTTGTGTTGTAAAATCGCCATCCATAAAACAGCTACCGGTACTTTTCCACAGCTGCTGCCTGTTTCTGCCTGTCCAGCTTGCTCCAACAAGTTTTGTTTTGTTTTTTGAATGTCCAAAGGACCAGACTTAGCTTTTTTAGAGAGTTTAGAGAGTACAGGCAGCTGTAGCCTCCACAGCTAGCAAAACGGGAAACCGGAAGTAGCTAGAAACTGTGAAAATCGGCTTCAAAATAAAATTAAAAATTAAAAAAAATGTTTATGGAGATGCATGTCATAACCCCGAAACGTCGTAAGTCGAGTACTACCTGTATAAAAATTTTCTTTGAAGAATCAGTGTGTTTACACTCAATGAGTCCACCAATTGACTTTGATGTTAGTTGACCTGACTACTGTAATAGCACTACACAGATTACATGGTAGAGTAGATAATTTGTGTAACTTTTTAAAACAATTTAAATTTTTATTTTTATAATTCATATTGACAGAATTCCTACCATCCCTCAGCAGCTTCCTGCCACTGAATAACATTTTCCTATGACAGACATGGGCGCTCATGGCTGCCCGACAGCTACTCCTCCTGGGGACAGGTTTTTGTGACACACTGAGTAAATGCCTCAGGTAATCAAACCTCTCGCTCAGGGTTTAAATTTTCCTACCATAACTCGATCCACTCTGTCATCATGTGACCAGAAGTTTAACCAAAATGACCAAGGACCCATTTCCCATTAAATACGTGAATTAATATTTTCATATCGTTACCGTATTTTGTGCCTCATGCACAGACCTGTTCTTCTGCATCGATAATGGAAAATGCATGGATAATTTCTCATGATGCAGTTTTCAAGTTAAAATTGATTGATCTGGCAGGAGGAAACAACTGCCGAGAGCGAGAAGGAGGCAGTGTTTGATCACATTTTTCTGAGACTCAAAGAGGACTTTAGTGCAGGAGGAAGAAGAACATAGAGATGAGTGACTTTTGGTTGACTACCGGTACTTTTTAAATTTTATTTTATTTTATTTATTTATTTTTTAGCCATGTTAAAGGCATTTTTCAGAAGAAGAAGAAAAACTAAACCATTTCTCCTCCAGGTCACGTGAGCTCTGCTGCTCATATGTTGTCAGAATGTTATTTTAATGAAGTCTGGTACATATTTTAATAAAAGTTTTAATATTCTTCTCATGTGACATCTTTCTGTGTATGGTAAATATGTGTTTAAATACCAGTACAGTATCTCCAGGGCTTAATATGTGCTGGATCCTGCCAGAACAAGGTCCGGGAACTCTCTTATTTTGAAGGGTGTGTTCCGGTGTTTTCTTGGATCCGGTTACTCCCAGTCCTAATAATAATAAATGTATGAACAAATTTGACTTCCTTGAATGAATAAAACTTTAATTGGATATGTAAACTGAAAATAATTACATAAACTCTAATTTTAAGCTTCCTAATATCACATCAGAGTTGTTTTGCATTTCCACTTCTACTCTTAAAAAAATCTCTGCCCCTAAAAGTTCAGTCATGGGCAATTTGATTAAAAAAAACACAAAAATATAATTAAACATTTTGCTCTATGCATAAGTTCCTGTGCTTTTGTGAACAATCTGATGTGTGGATAACTGCAGGACAGGAGTTATTTAAACTGCATAAAAGAGACTATGATCTCTTCTCATAAAACTCTTTGTCTGCAGTCAGAGTGTTTGAAGTGATGTTGGAGCAACAAGGACACTTTTCTGAAGTGAACAGGAGGCTTGAGAGCAACTCTTTTCTAAACCAAAGTGCTAAATATTAGACAGTTTGTTTTCTAAGTGTGGCCAAAAATGTAGAGCAGCACTTGTTGTCCCACGGTGCGGAGCAGGGAGGAGGATACGGAGGCACACTTATGCTGTTTATATTCTAAACAACTAATAAGGTAAGAAATGATCCTGCACTTAATACACTTATAAATCACACATAAAGCGTTTTAAAATACCCTAAATTATGAATATGAACTGACCTCAGTGGTGATTTTAGCCTCTTTTTGGGGGGTACTCAAGCACGCATACATTTTAACTCAGCACCTCTGAAAAATAAAAATAAACATAATTAGGCTTTTGTAAGAAAACTCAGTTCTCAATTTCACCAAAATATTTAATAAATAAATATGGAATAAATGACAACAGTCTCAAACGGGCCAGTAAAATGTATGATTTTTTTTTTTAAATTTGCACAAGTCCTGCCACCTGTCAGTCAATCCCGTTGGCACGTAAGCAACTGACCAATCAGTGACCTCAATTTGTCCTGACCTGAACGTGCCTAACCTGCAGACTGCAGCAGTTTTGCATTACGAACGCTTTGCAGTCAGATATTTCAATAATAGAGTTCACATATTTTGTTTTATGTTAATCTACTGTAATAAACCTTTGTAAAATACAGCAAAATGCAGGGAATGGCATCTACTTTATTCAAAATTCTTTGAGAGAGCCAGTTCCGTAATGTTCTTTATACAGAATGGAAGGTTAAATAACTGTATAATAAGTAAATGGACATTACTTAAAGAAATATTTGCTTTTCATGTATTATTGCATATGGCCTGCAGCCCTCTGATAGATTTTAAATTTGGCCATCTCAGGGAAAAAGTTTGGGCCCCCCTGGTCTAATCAGCATCTTGATATGCCACATCTGTGAAGTGGGTGGATTATCTCAGCAAACAAGAAGTGCTCACTAACACAGATGTATACTGTGAAAAACATGACAGAAAAAGTTTTAGATCTTTGAGTTCAGCTCATGAAAAATGGAAGCAAAAACAAAAGTTTTTACTTTCTTCTTCAGAGTAGTTAGCAAAGGTATTGCTTTTGGGTGTTGATGACATATCCGGTAGTATAAAGCATTTCATATGATTTTTTTTTTACCAATAAGATACTGGATATGAATGTAAGAATAAATAATAAACACGGTGGAAATATTACCAACCTTCACCCTGCCCCTCCAAATGAACCCACCCGGTGGTTTAGTGAGCTTGAGGGGCTAGATTTGATTATTTTGCTGCTGTCATTTTGTTCTTGCATTGATATTACAATGTATATTTGTATAAGAACACTCATAAGAGTACTTTTCAGAATAGTGAACTGTTTTAACTGACAGTGGGTTTGCTGTAGAATCAAACATTTTCTTCTGTGAGAGATATCCATGATCATTTCTTTCTTTAAGTGTTCTTAGTAAAGTTTTTTAAATGTTAATGTTGCAATTAAACTTTAACTATAATAGTCATTATCACACTTTTCTCTGATTTATTGAGGAATACTTGTTCAGATAATCTTAGTCAAAATTAATTGGGTTAATTAATCAGCACTGTGTCCGCACCCTCCCCCCCTCCCTCAAATAAAGGCATTGTGCTTCTTTTCACATTATGTTTCCTCACGAAGGTCAGAGCTCTGGGTAATAGACTGTCGTTTCCAATTTGTACTTCCACACAAAGGAAGAGCAAACGCATTAGTGAGATGATATCAGTGTATTTGAATTGGACAGAAAATGGTCCGATTTGCACGTATGCAGCCCCTCAGAGGAACTACCGTAGTATGATGCGTTCACTAGCAGCGAGTCTGGAAAACAATCACACGTCTCGTGCTAATTATCCTTTAGACGACTCTTTACACCTGTTTCCTGTCCAAGCAGGGAGGAGCGCTGCTTTCTGACGCCACAAACTCAAATAAATAAACCAAAGAAATCTGCAACCAGACAAATTTCCCATCAGGCAATACTGAGACAGGTTGTGTGTTTTTCCCCACTGGTGTGTGTCAGGAACAGAGGTGGGATCAATTTCCACAGGATTAGGCTGCCCAGGGAAAATGATTGCTTTTTCTAATACTTAGTAACAATTTTTCAATTTCCTGTGGTCTTTGTTACTCTCAACATTTTTGCAAATGAGCAAAACAGAGGCAAGCGGTGTTGTTGCTCTGCGAACTTCACCTTGGGACCAAGCATCATTTGCATATATATTGAGAGCATACGTTTTTGGTTTATAATAGTCGCCGTTCTGGGCTGGGGGTGGGGAAGTGGAGGCGGCTGGCAGCCATTCTGTCACCTGTTATGAGGCCCTCGTCCGCGAACGTCCCTGAGAGACGAAAGCAGGCGATAATTATGGCGCTGGGACTGAACTGGTGTTGCTCTCTGCCCGTCACATGTTGTTTTAAATCTGAGGAGGAAAAAGTACAACAGCGCTGGCCGGAGGGCCGTTTCTGTAACTCTTAGAGCTGTACAGAGGCAGCAGAAATCACAGCAAATGAAAGAGATCACAGCTCTGGTTCTGTGGTTACAGCTCAATAAATCCACACTTTCCACTCACTGCACTTCTTAAAGGGGCTAACACCATTCAGGCAGATTCAGAAGATTCACTGCAGATGGTCACATGACAAACAGCTTTTTGCCCCTTTATGGAGATTTGAATCATAACTGAGTGTCTCCACAGCGATGTGAGTCACAGGGAGATCAGCTCTGTTGCTTCTGCCTCAATCATTTTTAACACACATTCAGATTTCTTGTCAAATCTGTCTAAAGCACAGTAATTTAGCTGCTTTGGGATATTCGTCCACAGTTAATAAATGCAGAAATAAAATTCAAGAAGAAGAAAAATGACATTAATTCCTGTTGAGCGGGAACATATTTGACTCCCTTGACTTACTTTATTATTTAACCAGGCAGTTTTAGTGCTTCTGTGAAGTTGTGTAAAGAGGAATGCACAGTGAGGCGTGCATGCTACGCATCACTGCCTTTGTGTGTGGAGCGTCTTTCAAAGGGCATGCTTTGTGCAGGCACAGATGATGCAGATGGCAGAAGCTCGTCTGTGCTGGCACACTTTCAGAAAGCTTCGTTGAGCTCACATCATAAAAAGACTGACCCATCTTTTAAGGTTGAAAACTGACCCGTCCTTTGAGGTTGAAGACCGACCCGTCTTTTAAGAGTGAAGACTAACCCATCCTTTAGAGCTGAAGACTGACCCATCATTTAAGGATGAAGACTGACCTGTCCTTTGAGGTTGAAGACTGACCCGTCCTTTAAGAGTGAAGACTAACCCATCCTTTAGAGCCGAAGACTTACCCATCATTTAAGGATGAAGACTGACCTGTCCTTTAGGAGTGAAGACTAACCCATCCTTTAAGAGCCGAATACTGACCTATCATTTAAGGATGAAGACTGACCTGTCCTTTAGGAGTGAAGACTAACCCATCTTTTAGAGCTGAAGACTGACCCATTCTTTAAGGATGAAGACTGACCTGTCTTTTGAGGTTTAAGACTGACCCATCCTTTAAGAGTGAATACTAACCCATCCTTTAGAGCTGAAGACTGACCCATCATTTAAGGTTGAAAAGTGAGCTGTCCTTTAAGAGTGAAGACTAACCCATCCTTGATGAAGACTGAACCAAACTGTAAGGCTGAAGACTAACAAGTCCCTTGCTGTAGCATGAAGCTGCACTCCTCTAACTATGACCCCTGACCCTTATTAATCTTCCAGACTCACCATGAATTTTGTTCTCTAGAGTTACTTTTGACTTTGATTTTTGATTTATTGATTCATTCATTTTATAACAAAATAATACAGTTTAACACACAAATAACAAGAAAATTAAAATATAAAATGAAAGGTGGCAGATGAAGAAAAAATCTTATTGTATCTGCCCCTTATTTTCTAACAAACAATTCAAACAACAAATTCATTAAATACAAAAAAAGAAAACCGAATAACTCATTAAATCCCTTAATCACTTGAATAATGTCTGATGTTTTCACACATGTACCATCCTTGGACACAGAATCAGTTACAGTCTGACTAAAGTTACTGTTATTCTTCCTTTGCTTTTAAGAAAGAAAAACAAATCATTAATGAAATTTGTTTTATTGGATTAACACATATGAACATGAATAATTTTGATTGTCGTTTTCAATCATTATAATGAAATCATGTGAAATATCATAATGTGTTTGACATATTGCTCTGTTCTGTTTTTCAGAAAGTGACAATTCCTTCTGACACACCTGTTCTAAAAGACTGAAGACTGACCCTTCCTGTAAAACTGAAGATTGACCCTTCCTGTAAGTCTGAAAACTGACCCATCCTGTAAGACTGAAGACTGACCCATCCTGTAAGTCTGAAGACTGACCCGTCCTGTAAGACTGACCCGACCTGTAAGACTGAAGACTGACCTGTCCTGTAAAACTGAAGACTGACCTGTCCTGTAAGACTTAAGACTGACCCATCCTGGAAGACTGACCTGCCCTGGAAGACTGAAGAAGACTGACCCGTCCTTTAAGACTGAAGACTGACCCATCCTGGAAGACTGAAGACTGACCCATCCTGTAAGACTGACCTGTCTTGTAAGACTGAAGACTGACCCGTCCTTTAAGACTGACCCGTCCTGTAAGACTGAAGACTGACCCTTCCTGTAAGTCTGAAGACTGACCCATCCTGTAAAACTGAAGACTGAGCTGTCCTGTAAGACTGAAGACTGACCCATCCTGTAAGTCTGAAGACTGACCCGTCCTGTAAGTCTGAAGACTGACCCGTCCTGTAAGACTGAAGACTGACCCTTCCTGTAAGTCTGAAGACTGACCCATCCTGTAAAACTGAAGACTGACCTGTCCTGTAAGACTGAAGACTGACCCATCCTGTAAGTCTGAAGACTGACCCGTCCTGTAAGACTGAAGACTGACCCATCCTGTAAGACTGAAGACTGACCCTTCCTGTAAGTCTGAAGACTGACCCATCCTGTAAAACTGAAGACTGACCTGTCCTGTAAGACTTAAGACTGACCCATCCTGGAAGACTGAAGACTGACCTGTCCTGGAAGACTGAAGAAGACTGACCTGTTCTGGAAGACTGAAGACTGACCCGTCCTTTAAGACTGAAGACTGACCCATCCTGGAAGACTGTCCTGTCCTGTAAGACTGAAGACTGACCCATCCTGGAAGACTGACCCGTCCTGTAAGACTGAAGACTGACCCATCCTGGAAGACTGACCCATCCTGTAAGACTGAAGACTGACCTATCCTGTAAGACTGAAGACTGACCCGTCATTTAAGACTGAAGTCTGACCCATCCTGGAAGACTGAAGACTGACCCATCCTGGAAGACTGGTCTGTCCTGTAAGACTGAAGACTGACCCATCCTGGAAGACTGAAGACTGACCTGTCCTGTAAGACTGAAGACTGACCCATCATGGAAGACTGACCCATCCTGTAAGACTGTAGACTGACCCATCCTGGAATACTGAAGACTGACCTGTCCTGTAAGACTGAAGACTGACCCATCCTGTAAGACTGAAGACTGACCCATACTGTAAGACTGAAGACTGACCCATCCTGTAAGACTGAAGACTGACCTATCCTGAAAGACTGAAGACTGACCTATCCTGTAAGACTGAAGACTGACCTTAAGTGTGTGCATCGGGATTTTGAATGGAACGTGTCGTTATTTTTTGTCTTTGTGTGAGTGAGGATGAGGGTGGGTATGAGTGAGTGTGTCTGTGTATGAATGTCTAATTGTCAGGCTGGGATTGGACTGCCCCCTCTCTGCTACATCTAAGGCTACTTGATGTTGCGCTCCTATCACGTGGCCCCCGGGTAGGTGTCCTTTTGCCTGCGGGCGGGCTGGGGGCCTTTGCTGTCGTTTTCGGGGGTTGGGTGCTTGGGCGTGTGTCGGCTCGGCCTGGTGGCTGCCTGATGGGGCTCGGGTCCTCTGGTCCTATCGGGTCTGGGCCTGAGGGGTGAGCGTCCCCTGGCCTCGGTGACCGGGCCTGGGGCTACGTCGGTGCAGCGGGCTCCGGCGGGGGCATGTGGGCTTGTCGCTGTTGGCCTCCCGGGGGTCATTGTGTGTGGCCGCTGGTGGAGCTCGTCCAGTTCTTCCCCTTGGTCAGATCTGGGGAGTGGGTGAGTGGCTCGTCCTGTTCGGGTGGCCCTGGGGACTCCGGGCCCGGGGTCCTTCTTGGGGTCTTGGGCTTTGATCGCCCCTTCGTCTGCCTCTGGCTTTGGGGGGACGGATCTCTGATGCTTCACAGTCGCTGCTGAATGTTCTATTGGAGGAACCTTATTCACTTATGCATGCTCACAACCACACACAAATGGATGCAGGGATGTATATGTAGATAATATATGCAGATATGTAGATGGATATGTGATATGAATGCATATATATATATATATATATATTAGGGGTGTAACGGTACGCTAAAATCACATTTCGGTTCGGTTCAATTACAAGGAGGGCTCGGTTCGGTTTATTTTCGGTTTATTTTCGGTACAAAAAAAAAAGACAAAATAAAGACTTACAAAATGTTTATTTTGAAAATATGCCAAAAATATGTTTGTATTGTATTGTAGTAATAAATAAAAGTGACCCATTTGGATGATATTTTAAATAAACAGCACTCTACAATAAATAAATTATATTAAAAATAATAAAAATCTTAATGAATACAATAACAGTCAGAACCAGAACAATAAGCAGCAACAGACTGTTTACAATCTTAACTAATAAAGTTTTTGTCCAGTAGCACCAGTGTGGCTGTATTTGTCCTCATTACTCACAACCTCTTCTTGGTGGGACTGGTCCTGGAACAGTTCCAGAGTTCAATTCAGTCATCACACACTTCTTAGCTGCAGCAGGTGATCTCTGGTGGATTTCCCTGAAGTGGAAGGAGAGCAGCTACCTCTGTAACTGGAAATACTGGAAATAAAACACAGAGGTAAAAAAATAAGTTAATAAGATTATAATTTTAAATAATAATAAATTATAAATAATAATTATAATAAAATAACAATACCTCTTGAACGGTTGAATATCTCACTCATCATCAGGGCAGGGTTTAAATCAGCTCCAGGACTTGTTGACCATCAGTTTTAGTTTTTTCATAAAGAGCTGAACTTTTTGACTTAAGTGTTGACGTGATGGATGTCTCATAGCAAGGATCAACTGTGCATTAAAAACTTTCAGACTTAGATTCAGAGCTTTAAAAACTCATACAGTTTGTGTTATTGATCTGGACCCATCTAAATTACCTGATGAAGTTGTTTAAATGCAGCTGTGTTGTTAGCGCACTTTGTAGAAGTTGTTTAAATGCAGCTGTGTGGTTAGCGTACTTTGTAACAGCTCGTTCACGTTCTGATGACGTAGTTTCCAGCGCGTTCACGTTAGACGTGTTGCTGCTGCAGATCCAGTCTTCATGAAAAAACGTCCACACACACAGCTTTGTGCGCTCGTCTTTTAACAAGAAAACCATAACGTTAACAAACAGGAAACCGCAGCGAGAAGCTAACGGCTAATGCTGCGCGTGCTGCGAGATAATAGCTCCGTGCTGAAACGCGCCCAGGAAATTTTGTTCCGCGGCGCACATATTAACATTCAATGAGTGAAAAAATAACCGTTTCGGTACAGCACGTTCGGTTCGGTCCACCTCCGTACCTTTTCGGTTCGGTACACCAACTACAACCGTTACATGCCTAATATATATATATATATATACTGTATATATATTTGTAGGTATGGGTATGTTTATTTATAGAAATCTACTGCAAAGTCATGATTATTATTAGTCTTTATGCACCGGTCCGCATCTTCTTCCGCTTATCCGACCCCGGATAAGCGGAAGAAGATGGATGGATGGATGGATGGATGGCATGTATGTTTCGTTGCTGTGTTCTGTCATGTGCTTTGCAGGATTGCGGACGGAGGTTGGGTGTGTTTGCCTTGTGCTCTTTTTGTGGATAATTGTTGTTTTGTTGTCTTACTTTCTATCTTTTCTTTCTCTCTATTAAAAATAATAAAAATACATATCGGTGTGAGAGGATGGCTATAAGGTGAGAAGGGAGGCCATCTATAAATGGAAAAAAAAAGACTGAAGACTGACTTGTCCTGTAATAATAATAATAATAATAATAATAATAATAATAATAATAATAATAATAATGAATTCAATTTATAATGCACTTTTCATTAATAAAAATCTCAAAGTGCTACAAAGTGTAACAAAGCAAAGATCAAAATAAAACAAGTGATAAAA
>JBBPBX010005748.1:5376-19164 GCA_038048925.1 Garcialebias charrua | reverse complement strand
AAAATGCGGGCTCTGCAAATATGGCTAAACAAACAAATGCGTCCTGCCCTCCTCAGGCGGACAGGAAGGATTTTGATCAGCCAAGAGTGTCTGACAGCCCTGGAACCCTGGAGGGACCCCTCAGTGTTCGCTGCAGGCGTCCCGCTGGGATGGGTCCTGTCTCGTGTGATAATCACGACAGACGCTTCATTGGGAGGATGGGGAGCAATTTGCAGGAACCAGAATGCCCAAGGGCTCTGGGGAAAACAGGATGCAAAGCTCCACATCAACTTTCTGGAGTTAAAAGCTGTTTATCTGTCAATAAAGCTCTTTTATAAAAAAGGGACTGATTGCAGAAAAGCATGTTCTCATAAAATCGGACAGCAGGACAGCAGTGTCCTACATCAACAGGGAGGGGACACACAGGCTGCTCACGTGGTGTGGCCCCAGAATTTTGTCACTCAGGCCCTGTACACACGTAGCCTATCTGCGCAAAAAAAATCTCTGTACATACATGTTCAGATCTTTAAAAATTTTGTCTACATTTCCCCGTTTTTTTCTGTAATGAATATGCTAAACACATAGGTGGCAGTGTAGTGCCATCATAACTCTTGCAACGACAACTTCCTGTTATTATTTCTTTCTTTTTTTTCATTTGTGTGGACAGACCGTGAGGTTGCACTACTATTAAATACCATGTTGGAGTACAAAGTTAATAAAACGCAGGAAAATGTAGATTGGGAATCATGTCCGACTGAGAATCATGTCAGAGCAGGTATGTTGACATTTTTAGCGCTTTTTTCTCCGAGCAGTATGTGACGTCAGCGCCGCTCCAGCTGGAGCATAAACCTCCGGTTCTGAAAGTCCACACGCAGACTCGAACGCGAAGAGCTCTCAAATCTCCACTTTGGTCAGAGTTTTTTTATTATTCGTTTATAGTTACATCAACCGGAGTTCACGTGTGGATGATGGGCCAAACCGCATGATAAACTATTCGGTTTTACTGATATCCGGCTATGTGTGTACAGGGCCTGAGAGCGACACACATCCCGGGAGAGATAAACTACGGGGCAGACGCCCTCTCAAGAGGACCACTACTGGCCTCAGAATGGAGACTGAACCCACGGATAGTGGACCAGGTCTGGTCACGATTCGGGCGGGCAACCGTCGATCTGTTCGCGTGCAAAACTAGCTTGCACTGCGCTCTGTACTTCTCACTGAAGGAAACAGACGTAACGATGGGGACGGATGCCCTGGCCCACGACTGGCCAGCAGGGGTGCTGTATTACGCGTTTTTACCTGTCCCTTTAATCCAGGTGACGCTGGAACGTGTACGCAGGGGAGCCCTCTCCCTAATATTAATAGCCCCCCAGGTGGCCACAAAAACCGTGGTTCGCAGAAATAATCTCTTTGTTAGGAACTCCATGGCAGCTGCCTCCCCACAGGGACCTGCTGACTCAAGCCCACGGGCAGCTTCTCCATCCACGTCCAGAACTGTGGCAACTCACAGCTTGGCCGCTGAAAAGAACTGGCTGATGGCCTCGGGCCTCCCCAGTAATGTTATTAACACAATACAGGGAGTGAGAGCTGGGTCAACTCAGACTCTCTACACTCGTAAATGGCGTGTCTTTGAGGCCTGGTGTTTAGAGAGGAATATTGTCTCATATTCCTGCGGCCTAGTCCAGCTCCTCACTTTTTTACAGGACCTGCTAGAAAAAGGCAGCTCATTTTCCACCATTAAGGTGTTTTTGTCAGCCATCTCGGCATGCCACGAAGGCTTCGGGGTAACACCCGGTACCCATCCTCTCACAATATGTTTCATGAAGGGCGTACTGAGGAAAAGGCCCCCCAGCAGGACTCTGGCCCCAGACTAGGACCTTCAGTTAGTCCTGGATGCCTTGTGTGAGCTTCCATTTGAGGTTCTCAGAAGCATTAAGATAGACTTATTATCTTATAAAACTGCTTTGCTCCTGGCTCTCTGCTCAGCTAAATGTGTGGGTGACCTCCACGCTTTATCTGTGCACCCAATGTGTACAAGGTTTGTCCCTGATGGGTCAAGGGTCACTCTGCGTCCTAACTCTCTGAGTTCCCCCCCCCCCGTCCTCACTGAGGAACAGAGGAGGTTTAGATCACTCTGCCCTGTCAAGGCCTTGAGTGTTTACATCCATAGAACTGTCAGTTGGAGGAAAACAAACCAACTGTTTGTCTGTTTTGCCAACCCTGCTGCAGGCAGAGCCCTTTCAAAGCAGCGCCTCTCACACTGGGTGACTGAGGCCATAAAAAGGGCTTACAGCAGCAAAGGTCAACAAGTGCCCTCTGGGGTGCACGTCCATTCCACTCGAGGCCTGGCGACCTCATGGGCCCTGTTTAAGGGTGTTCCAGTGGCAGACATTTGTGCTGCGGCTAACTGGAGTTCCACAAATACGTTTGTGGAACTCATGTTCCCTGAAGGAAGGGAACGAGTGTACAAGGTTGTACAACACACAGTAGAGATCAGCCAAAACGCCTAAAGTATGAAGGCAGAAGTTCTCACAAGCATGCATTTTTACTGAGCATTTCAAGGGTGTGAATGAATTACGTTCCCATAGTCATATGTTGCACTGAGTGAACCTGACTAGCCTGGTTAAAACCAGACCCTGTCCTTCACTTCGCTTCGGACAAGGGTCTGGGATCTCTTAATAGAAAACCGATTCTTGCTGGAGGCGTGGGCTCTGCTGAAGAACAAGACCATTGGATCTTAGAACATTTTTGAACAGGAAAAGCATTCTGCTCCCTCCCCCTCAGAGCCATATATGGTCTGCTTCCTCTGCTCTCGTGAACTTGAGATCTGCTCCACTCCCTGCTGCATGTCGTCTCGCTACCACTGGATATTCTGTGTTTATGGAAATAAAACGTCTTAAAAAATAAAAATAAAACCATGTAGCTCTGGTCCAGCTCACCATAAGGCCAGAAAATATGCAGGGACTCGGGCAGCAACGTAAAACCCAAGTTTAATTCTCTCGTGACAACCTGAGGCTCTTCCTCGTTCATTTCACTCAGCAGAGGGAGAGGAGGAGGGAGGAGGGAGCGATTACTTGACTTTTTACAAAAAAAACTCCAGAAAACTCCAGATAAGGGATTAAGAAGGGGAAATTAATACATTTGTGTCAGATATAAAACAGTCCTGCATCGCTTTGAATAAGAACATGCAGGTGCTCGCTGGCTGCGCGCTGGGACAGGACAGGTGGGGGCATGGGTTAGGGGCCAAAAGCTCCGCTCCTTCTGTTCTCTGATTGGTCCGGTCAAAGATCTACCGGAGAAATCCTTGTGGATGGGAGAAGTCCCAGACTGAGCAGTGAAGGGAAATGAGAATTGAGCGGAGCTGCGTAGGAGGGCGAGGGCCAGGCTAGAACCTGACTGATAAGGGAACTGAAAGTTATGCACCATAACTCATGTTCCCTGAAGGAAGGGAACAAGGTGCAACATATGTTTGCCCTTTTCATTGCCCAAGCTCGGTGAAGTGCACTTGGAGGAAGTGAGATGGGCCCACGCGTCTTTATACCAAGAGGGCGGGGCCTCTGTGGTGACGCTGATGCCCACCTGCAGTAAAGGCGTGATTGTATTACTTCAGGTAACCGCGCGGGGGTGCAATTCCCATAGTCATATGTTGCACCTCGTTCCCTTCCTTCAGGGAACATGAGTTGTGGTGCATAACTTTCAGATTTATGTCCGGGTTTCACTTCAGCAAATGCACAACTGTTGCATGTCTGGATTGTTGCGTTTCAGTAAGGGTTGCAGTTGTTTCTGTAAAAGAAGTGCTGGAAGGAAGCTGTAACTCACCTAAACTGATACAGGAGTGAGTGTAGAGCACCAGTCTTACAGAAACAAAAGTGTTGCTCTCATCATCATCATCATCATCGTCATCATCATCATTAAGAGGCACACCTGGGCCTCTTTAGCATCTGATCACTCTACAAAATGAGTCTGCAGGAGCATCCAGAGTGGTGGATGTGCTGATCCACCCAGACTCAAACAGTTTATTTCAGTAATCACTGAACCAATCCAGGTCAGTAATGCCCCAACAGACGACCAGGAGCAACGCTAATTAGTCCAGAGTCGCTAACGAGCTCACCTGTTAATAATCAAGAGCGTGACCGGCTTCATGTATCTCAGGGAATACTGAGAGACTGTCTCTGTGAGTATCATAATGCTGTGAAACAGGCCAAGTCACAGTACCTCTCCAATTTAATCTCCACCAGCTCCAACCGGCCGAGGACGCTTTTCAGCACACTCCAGTCTGTCATCAATCCATCTGTCGATGTTCTGAAAACTGCCACACAGTCTACCTGTGATGACTTTCAGAGCTATTTTGTCAACAAAATAGACTCTATCAGACAGAACATTGTCAGTTCATCCAACACCATCCAGTCATGTACCTCTACAATAACCACTGCTGTTTTTGACCAGTTTGATCTCGTCTCACTGCCTCAACTCACCAAGGTGGTTCAGCAGATGAAACCAACAAACTGTTCTCTGGACATCATTCCCTCCAAAATGTTCAAACAATGCTTTGATGTAATTGGTCCTTCTGTTTTGTCATTTATCAACAGCTGTCTAACTTCAGGTTATGTGCCATCTGCTTTCAAACATGCTGTGGTCAGGCCTCTTCTAAAAAAACCAGGCCTAGATCCTACAGCTCTCTCTAATTTCAGGCCAGTTTCCCATCTGTCATTTCTATCAAAGGTCCTAGAAAAGATTGTTTTTATTCAACTTCAATCTTTTCTAGAACTCAACAACCTGTTTGAAAAATTTCAGTCAGGTTTTCGAGCTCGTCACAGCACTGAATCTGCACTGCTCAAAGTACAGAATGACATTCTTCTGTCTCTGGATGCAAAAAACCCTGCTCTGCTGGTGATGTTAGACCTCTCAGCAGCTTTTGACACCGTCGACCATCAGGTACTAATCAACCGCTTGTCTCAGCAGGTTGGCCTCCAGGGAGCTGTGCTTGAATGGTTCAAATCTTACCTGTCTGGGAGAACTTTCTCTGTCATGATAGGCGATCTGTCCTCCTCTTCATCAACCCCTCTGACCTCCGGCGTACCACAGGGATCTATTCTAGGGCCAGTCCTCTTCTCTCTTTACATGCTGCCATTAGGATCAATCATCACACGTCATAACCTGTCTTTTCACATGTATGCAGACGATTTACAAATCTATCTGCCAGTCACTCCCAACCCCTCACTCAGTTCAAACACTCTTGTCAACTGCTTAAATGACATTAAGCACTGGCTCTCTCAAAACTTCCTCCACCTAAACACAGATAAAACTGAATGCATTTTGTTTGGTGCACCTGATGACACCAGCAACATCCTTCCCAGTCCCAGTGTTGGTTTTCCCCTCCCCCACTTCAACTCGGTGGTCAGAAATCTTGGAGTGCAGTTTGACTCCAATTTAAAGTTTGATAAACAGATCAGTTCTGTTGTCAAGACCAGCTTTTTCCAACTCCGTCTGCTCTCCAAAGTCAAGTCATTTCTTAGTCGTGGTGATCTGGAGAAGGCCATCCATGCCTTTGTGACCTCCAGACTTGACTATTGTAATGCTTTGTATCTTGGCATTAATCAATCCTCCATCTCCCGTTTACAGCTTGTACAGAACTCTGCCGCGCGCTTTTTGACCAACACACGAAAATATGAACACATCACTCCTGTCCTGTCCTCTCTACACTGGCTCCCAGTTCAGTTCAGGATACAGTTCAAGTTGCTGCTGTTTGTTTTCAAAGCTCTGAATGGACTTGCTCCCCTCTACATCTCAGAACTTCTGAAAGTCCATCAGCCTGGCAGGGACCTACGATCTGCCAGTCAACACCTGCTGGAGGTGCCTCGCTCGAGGTACAAGCAATGGGGAGACCGGTCATTTTCTGTTGCCGGCCCAAAAGCCTGGAACAGCCTCCCCCTTGAGCTGCGTGCCACCTCCGATCCGACTCTGTTCAAAACCAAACTGAAGACCCACTTGTTCAAAAAAGCTTTCAGTGTGTAACTTTTATTATTTTGTATTTTAGTATGTAGCATCTTTATTTCAATTGCATTTTTATTTCACTTGTTCAAAAAAGCTTTCTGTGTGTAACTTTTATTACTTGTGTTATTTTAGTATGTAGCATTTTTTATTTCCATTGCCTTCTTTTATCGCTGTGGTTTCTTATTCTATTTTCATTGATCTATTGTTCCCGTTTATTCTTCTTTTTATCCTGTTAAGCACCTTGGTCAATGCAAGGCATTGTGGAAGGTGCTATACAAATAAAGTTTATTATTATTATTATTATATTAAGAGCCTCTAATTGACCGAGGACACAGTCAGCTCGTAGCTTGTAGCTGCTCCTCAGCTCGTCAGTGCACCAAGCTAAAGACGAGCAAACTGCTGGTCTGAACAGGCATTTGTCATCTTCAGTCATTTCAGAGCAGTTTGTCCAAATAAAACAAAGACTCCTGCCACTTTAACAATAAATACTGTTTCAGCTACTCCTGCTCACTGAAGTCAAAAAGCAGTTTAATAAACTACATTTTTGTGCTTCTTCTAACCTTTTTCTGCTAAATTAAGCTCCTTGTGCTCCTTTCAGCTAATTCCTGTAAGTTACAGCTTTTTCTGCTGGTTCAGCTACTATTTAGCATTTTTTAAGGCTAATTTAAACTTTTTCAGCTAATTCCACTTTTGTTGCACTCATTTCTGCTTCATTCAGCCTATTTGGGTAAAATTGTGCTCTCTCTACTTCCTTCTAGTAATTTAAGCTTCTTTCTGCATTTTTAGCTACTGTTCAGCTGAATTAGCAAATTTATGCTTTTTTCAGATAAATTCAAGTTTTTGTGGTAACCAGCTAATTTCAGCCTAATTAACTTGTTTTTTGATATTTCAGCTTATAATTCTCATTTCAGTTTATTCATGCTAGTTCCAGTTATTTCAGCTATTTATTTAACTGCTTTACACTAATTTGAGCTTTTTCAACTACTTCCACATTTTGTAGCTCTCTTCAACTCTTTCCACTTCCTTGTAGTTCTTTCTGCCTTTTCAGCTGTTTCATGCTAATTTTAACCTTTTTTAGCTCATTTTGTAATTCCTGTGCTTTCTTTTTGCTTATTTAAATCTAATTCAGCAAATGTGTGTTCTTTCTGCTTTTCTTCTGCTAATTTAGACTTGTTCTTTCTTCCTTTTCAGCTAAAATTCAGCATGTATTTGAAGCTAATTTCAGTTGTTTTTCCACAAGTTCTTCAGCAATAAGCATCTGCACTGCATTTTTGCAGTAAATGCAATTTCTGTAAAAGCTTGTGTAATGTTTTTATATGGAATAATGCACGTTAATTACTTTTAGTTCAATAAATAAAATAAAATTCAATATCAAACAAACCTAAAAAGAAGCAGTCAAGATATATGCTCTTCATCAGAATTACGTGGTGCTGTTTGATGCTGAACCAGCAGCCAGCAGTAAGGAACAGAGAGCCGGGCCAGGAAGCAGAAACCGTTAATGACAAGAGGTTTGCTCTTGATTATTGAGCCCTACATCCATAGGCGTAGATCCTGGGGGGGTCGGGGGGGTCCGGACCCCCCCAATCTTGGGGAAATATAGATCTGTCCCCCCCAATAATTCAATAAAGGAAATCGTGTCTTTAAACAATATAAATATAAAAAGGCAAAAAAAGAGAGAAATCCGCCATTATTCTAAAAAAAAAGAAGGAAATTTTGCCCACCCCCCCTTCTCTGTTGGCAAATGGTTTAGTCCAATGTTTACAAGGAACAACAACAGCAGCGGAGGTCACAGGCTCGCGGAGCCGCTGGTGGGGAGTGAGCTGCTGCACAAAGTACTAACTTCCAGTAAGTAGCTACTTAAAACATAGGTGACAGTGACTGGGAGGAAAAGGTCTTTCACAGTGTTGAAAGACAAGTGTGTCTGTGCATCATTAGTGGCAGAAAAACACTTTGGAGCGTCACTTCATCAGCTAACACACTAGCTTCAATGCTAACTAGCTCCCTGGTGGGCTCTGCAACAGACAGTAGAATGTCAGCGCAGCTTTGAGCAGGATGGATTCACATTCATCATATTTTCAGGTGTGGAGCTCTTGAAAGAAGTAATGATAAAATATGTGAAAGATAATTAATTAAAAAAGAGTAGAGAAGATGTGATGATTAGTTAAAATGATTTCATATGTGTAGCACTTTGTTGCAGCTGTGGTTGTTTTAAGGGCTTTAAATTATTATTATAAAAAATGTTGAGGATCAATACTTATGTCACATGGTTAATTAAAAAATGTCACTGTTTATTATATTACATTATTGATATTTTGTATCTGCAACTGGAACATTTTATTCTTAATAGGTTCTTAAAAAATGCTACAGATTTGTTAAGGCATATTTTGAATGAATGTTACAAACGTGTTCATTTCTACAAAACAGTTAATAAAATATTTATAAAATACAACGAATTTCAAATGTTACAAACTGAGTTTAACATAAAAGAAATAGTGTTTATGTTTAAATATCAGTTAATAAGTAATCCATTATGCCCCCTTGTTTAGGACTGGAACCAATCTCAGCTGCTTTTGGGTGAAGGCAGGGACACCCAAGACAGGTCTCCAGTCCATCACAGAGACAGACAAAGAGACAAACAACCATCCACACTCCCAGTCAAAGCTAAGAACAATTTACATTTGCACAGAAGAACCAAAACATTATTCAAACTGAGGACTCAAGTTCTTGATTGAGAGTTCTAATCACTACTGGTAATTATCAATAATAATTGATCATATTTACCAAGCTAAAGCATTGTGTGGAGTCTTTAATAATACAGACCAGATCAGATGTGATCAGGCAGTCATATATTCACATGTATGTAAATGTATTATTATTAATACTATGATTAAAGTTGAACCATGCAAATTTGTTTGGAACGAACAAGTGGACCTTTGTGCCTCTTGGTTCCACTGAAGTAGCTCTCAGTCTCAAAAAGTTTGGTGACCCCTGCATTAAAGTATTTCTTCTCCTTGAAAACTGTTTTCTTTTTAAGCATTAAGATTTTGGGAAGATGTTGTACCAGATTATCAGTGACACTGACCACAGCAATCTATGAATACAAGCCAAACTGAAATTTAAACAATATTTAGAGGGGACCTATTTTGCAAAATTCTCATTTTGCCACTTGTCATTATTTGTCGTCTATTGTACTGCAGATTGAACACATTACATTTTTTAACAAGAGTAATGAGTATCACTGTTGTACTGATTAATAGTAGTATTAAGACTACTAAATAAAATACATGCCATTTAAATCAATATTATTGTTGATTATTCTGCATAGTATATGCATGCAGTTTGGATAAACTTCCCTCTGTACATTTTGCATTACATTTCACTGTAACTTTGCCGACCCCCCCAAAATTGCTCTTAAAAAATTTCCCTGTTTATGGTCCCCCCCAATAATGAGATGAAATCTACGCCCTTGCCTACATCTTTTCTACGGCCATACATCTTCCTCTGCAGGCCTCCCAGGGGTTTCCAGCTATCCAGCACCACGACCCGGTTCCTGAGTAGGAGGCAGGGACAATAGTTCTTGCAGGTCCCCATCCAGGCTTGGGAGATGCCACCAGGGGCCTCATTGACAAATTGTCCTTGTCTTGCCGCATGAGAGAGTGGGGATTGCGGTAATTGCATATTTTCCTCTAATTGCATTTGTCACATGTGGGGTCTGCGGCTGTGGAGCCGGGTCCAAGACCCTTCTCAGTGATGTGTTAAAGCAAACAGCTGAACTCTCACCTGCACCACCAGAAAGAGATGTGCACGGAGAGGCCTGCAAAGAGGGCAATAAATTATGCAGTGGCACAAAACATCAGCAGAGCAGCAGTGGAGTCAGCCCAGACAGAGACATGCTGCAGGTCCATTAAAGCTTCACATGTGGTCGTGGAGGGCTTGACTCGGTGGTGCTGTGTAAGGACAGCCAAGGGTTTCTGCCTGAACGTCACGTGGACCTGCAGACAGAAACATCCACATTTGTATACAGTGCTGCTTGAAAGTCTGTGAACTCTTTATAATTTTCTATATTTCTGCATAAATATGACCTAAAACATAATCAGATTTTCACACAAGTCCTAAAAGTAGATAAAGAGAACCCAGTTAAACAAATTAGACAAAATATTATACTGTACTTTTTTTTTTGGAGTTGCAATGATTTTTTGTAAATTAGTTACAATTTCTGGAACAGTTCATCTCTTATGAACCTGTATTGAAATACTTGTTTCATCATTTTCCCCCACACACACATTTTTATGGCCTCATTTTATTTAATGGTTCTTTTATTCAAAATATTATACTTGGTCATTTATTTATTGATGAAAATGATCCAATATTACATATTTGTTAGTGGTAAAAGTATGTGAACCTCTAGAATTATCAGTTAATTTGAAGGTGAAATTAGAGTCAGGTGTTTTCAATCAATGATGATGATCAGGTGTGAGTGGACACCTGTTTGATTTAAAGAACAGGATCTATCAAAGTCTGATCTTCACAACATGTTTGTGGAATTGGATCATGGCAGGAACAAAGGAGTTCTCTTTCAGTCATGTCTCTCGGTGCAACATATCGCTATGGGAATTGCGCCCCCGCGCGATTACCTGAAGGAATACACTCACGCATTTACGGTAAGGGCGTCAGCGTCGCGCCAGAGGCCCCGCCCTCTGGGTACTTAAGCTGCTGATGCCCATCCCACTTTCTCTTATTGCCCTTCACCTCGGTTAAACCTGAAACACTCTTCTCGGATCTTCTCTGTACTTCATTGCTCGACCAGAGGTGAGCTTGCTCCCTACACAGAGCGTACAGAGAATCTCTTCCTGCGGACTGCCGGGCTGGCGAAAGCTGTTCCGGCACATTTTTCCTTCACCCCGAAGTTTTCTTCTCCTCTCTCCATAGACTGCTTCGCTCAAGGGCGCTGACTGCGCGACACCGCTACCCTGCTAACGAGTAGCAGGCTAGCCGGCGAAAGCGACGCGAGAAGGGAGACATCTCCGGACAATGTTAGCACTGCTAACGGGCTTAACTTTTCTCAGCCATGGCTCCTGAGAAGGTAATGCGAAAACCCAAAACTCAAAGAAGACCAGCAGGTCAGCGAGCCCCAGCTCCCGTGCCTTTTCTCTTCTGCTTTTCTACTGCTCGGTTAGCGAACGCTAACCGCAAGGCACGCTACCTGCTAAGCTAATGAAGGTAACAGGCCAGCAGCCTCGAGCAGCTCAACGAGAGGACGTCCTCGGACGAGGAACTCTGGCAGGCTGTGAGCTCTGGCTCCCGAACCTGCTTCAACGGATCTGGCTACCCCCTTTTCAGCAGCATACACCCATGAGGCCTGTCCGGTCTGCTCAGGGATGCTACACGCAAAGACACTCAAAGTTTTTCTCGCGGATAACCCCGAAGAAAGGAGAGTGGAAATCAAGTAACCCCGCTGCTATCTGGCTAGCTTCCACGGTTAGCATGGCTAACCTAGAGCACCCATGACAACCAGGGGCAGACAGCAACGCTGCTAACACGATTAGCGCGGCTACGAGCGACAACAAAGGACTCCATCGGGAGGTATGTGAAAATGCTTGGTCTAGCTTGCTAGCTAACCTTCTCATATTTTGCCTGTTTCGCTATCCTGTGTGGCCGAATCGACAATAGAATTCATCGCATAACTAAGTGTTTTTTACAGATGCTACGCTGCTTGAGGGCCCGTCTTAGCACCGCTAGCGGGCTGACGAGTATCTCCATGTTTAGCCCCGGCTAACAAGGAGACTTTCTGTCAAGCACAGTCCAGGAGGAGGAATTTCAGCTACCTGTTCAGCTGCGCTACCTGGTAGTTTTCCTATGCCCACGACGAAACATCGTGATGCTGAGAGCCTATCCACCCACAAGGCTATGGATGACTCTCTGACGTTAACCATGTCAGGGCCCGAAGGACCCTGGTGGGATGGACAAGGACGAGTGGCCTCAGTGCTGCAGGCCCACCAGGCAGAAAAGCTACAGGAGTTGCAAGGGGCCACCAGCAAAAAGAAAAGGAAAGTCTGAGATGCCCCTGCACCATTACAGGCGCTCTCACTCACAGAGGGAGAGAAAATGCTGAATTTTTACCACCAGTACCTGTGTTTAAGGAGCACAGACTAGCTGGTTCGGAACGTTTAAACACACAAGAACACTCAGACCCTTGTGTAATAAAGAGAAATTGCCATCCCCACATGACAATAAAGTCTCAGACTTCTGAATGAATCCTGGTCCCAAAATGGGAACAGGGCTTTAGGTTTGCCCACCCACGCAGTACAGGAACCTGACCTTCTGAGCCCAGACTTCACTTGTAAAATGCCACAAGGAGCTGGTGGTATGTGTGTGCGCACTAACCATAACTCGTCAACTGTATGTGTAATAAAAAACAAACACAGTTTCATGCATATACAAGAATGAAAGTACCAAAGCACAAACTGTCCTGGTTCTTGACTCACTACTTTTGTGAAACACAAACTACTAGGTCAGACTATGAACCGCAGTGGGACACACAAGTTCTGCCTGAGAGAGTCAGATCTCGCGATATCTTCTGTTGGGCAGACCAGCCTGCTCCAGAGTACGCGAGAGTGGTCGAAGGCCACCCCTCCCACACTCAAACATGACAAGCAGCAGCTAGACATCCCTCCCAGGCTCATGGCGCACGCGCAGGCCTGAAGGGCGTGTCTGACAAACGAATGGGTCATGACAACGGATGCGTTGTGGGCTCAAGCTGCTGTTCATCGAAAGCCCCCATCCCCCTTTCGTGGGAGTGCTGTGATCGGACATTAACCCAGCACGCGTGCACGTGTTGAGGGAGGAAGTGTCAACGATGCTGCAGAAAGGAGTAATAAATATTGTTCCAAAACACAAACCACACTCCGGTCAGTGCAGAAAGCTCTTCCTGTTGCCCAAAAGAGATCAATCCCTGAGACCGGTCCTGGATCTCAGGAATCTGAACAAGAAAACAAGAACTTTCAAGTTCAAGATGTTGACACTGCAGCAGGTTCCCCAGTCCGTGAGACCTGGAGACTATGCATGTATAGTGGATTTGAAAAACACCGATTTCCAATGTGGGCGTGTGGAAGAGGAATAGGAAATTCCTCTGGTTTGCCTTTGAAGGGAAGGCTTATGAATACAAAGCCTTACCCTTCGGTTCGAAGACTGCTCCTCATACATTTACTAAATGTCTGGAGGCAGCCCTGGCCCCTCTTAGGAATCAAGGAGTCAGGATTATGAACTACCTGGATGACCTCCTGGTTCTGGCCAACAGCAGAGTACAGGCCCAGTCACACTCCTGCAGGGTGATCTCTCACCTGGAGTCTCTCGGTTTTTATCATAAACCTACAAAGGAGTTACCTGACCCCATCACGGATTACCGTATTTGTGGGAGTGCAGGTCGACACCATCCAGTACAGAGCATGGCTCTCAGCGGAAAGTGTTTCCTCGATTCGCCGTTGCCTGGCAAAGTTTAAACTGGATCAGCGGATCCCCCTGAAAACGTGCCAACGCCTTTTAGGCCTCTTGGCGGAAGCCATACCCTATGTGCCACACGCATTGCTGAAGATGCGGGCCCTGCATATATGGCTAAACCAACAAACACGACCTGCCCCCGTCTGGGTGAGCAGGAAAGTTTAGAATCATTTCAAAGTGCCTGAGGGCCCTGGAACCTTGGAGGGACCTGTCTGTGTTCACGGAAGGGGTCCCGTCAGGTAGGGTGTCATCCCGTGTGGTCATCACGACGGACGCCTCGAAAACAGGAAAACAGGATGGGGAGGCAGTCTGCAGAAA
>JBBPBX010005747.1:36574-70882 GCA_038048925.1 Garcialebias charrua | reverse complement strand
GAGCGATGCCACTGGGAGTGGGATCTGATGCTTCCCTATGCACTTATGGCTTACCGAGCCACCAAGCACAGCTCCACTGGATTCACGCCTAACATGATGCTGTTTGGGCGAGAGATAACCGAGCCTATTGATCTTGTTGCTGTTCCCCTCCCTGACAATGGCTATTCCAACATTCCACAATGTGTCATGCAACAGAAAGAGAGGTTACAACTTTCCCATCAGCTGGCCAGGGAGTGGCTAGGTAGGTCTTCAGAGCAAGCAAAGAGGCAGTATGATAAAAACATGCACAAACTGCAGTATAAGGTTGGGGAAGCTGTTTGGTTCCTGATTGATGTTTGGTGTGAGTGAGACAGGTCCCTCTTGTAAATGAGTCCCCGTGACTCAACGAGGCTAGCCTGTATAAATAAAGGTTGAATGAATGAATGAATGATTAAAGGCACCAAGAGTCAGTCAGAGTCAGAGTCAGAGAGAATTTATTGTCATTTGCACCGCATGTAGTACATGTGTTGAAAACGAGATTATGTACACAGGGTCCCAGTTACATCCAACAACAAATGCAAGAGAAATACAATAATAACATCTAGGATTAACTAAGAGAGACATCACATCAGCTAGTAATACACTAAGCCCTAATGTAGTAGAAAAACATCATTATAAACAGCAGCACGAACATGAGCAGATGGTCACAGATGAACGCAGCAACAAGAAACAGATCAGTACAGTATCAGTATGATGTGACATTTTGCAGTGTTTATTCTTATTATTTATTTATTCATGAGTCTGACAGCCTCAGGGTAGAAGCTGTTTCTCAGTCTAGTGGTTCTACATTTGATGCTCCTCAACCTCCGTCCCGAGGGGAGTGGTGCAAAGAGTGAGTGTGCTGGGTGAGTGAGGTCTTTCATGATGCAGGTGGCTCTTTTTCTGCATCTGGAGGTGTAAATGTCTGTGATGGTGGGGAGACTGACTCCCACAGACTTCTGTGCAGCCTTCACCACTCTCTGCAGAGCTTTTCTCTCTGCAACTGTGCAGCCTCCATGCCACACGTTGATGCTGGAGCACAGGACGCTCTCCACTGCACACCTGTAGAACGAGGTGAGGACTGGGCTTCTCAGACCGGCTCGTCTCAGCCGTCTGAGGAAGTAGAGTCTCTGATGACCTTTCTTGATCAGGCTGGTGGTGTTATTGCTCCAGCTGAGGTTATCATTCAAGTGTACACCCAGGTATTTGTAGCTGGAGACCACCTCCACCGCAGATCCACCTATATACAGTGGGGTGTGGGTGTGTTTGTTCCTTCTGAAGTCCACAATCATCTCCTTCGTCTTCTTCACATTCATGTGAAGGTTGTTCTCTTTGCACCAGCTCTCCAGATGTTCCACCTCCTGTCTGTAGCTGGATTCATCATTATCTGTGATGCATCCCACCACAGCTGTATCATCTGCAAACTTAACAATATGACAGCCTGGATGTGTGGCTATACAATCATATGTGAGCAGAGTGAACAGAAGAGGGCTCAGCACACATCCCTGAGGAGAGCCAGTGCTGAGGGTGATGGTGGAGGAGGAGAAGTTGTGGATCTTCACGGACTGTGGTCTGTCTGTTAAGAAGTCTAAGACCCAGTTACAAATAGAGGGGCTTAGTCCAAGTGTGGATAGTTTGTCTATCAGAGTTTGGGGGATCATGGTGTTGAAGGCAGATGTGAAGTCCACAAAGAGCAGACGCACGTATGAGTCCTTCTGATCCAGGTGGGTGAGAGCAGTGTGGACCACGGAGGAGATGGCGTCCTCTGTTGATCGGTTCTCACGATATGCATATTGATGAGGGTCCTCGTTGATGTTGACGGCTGTCTTGATGTGGGACATGACCAGTTTCTCAAAACATTTAGCGACTATCGGGGTGAGGGCCACCGGTCTATAGTCATTCAGACCAGTCACTGTGGAGCTTTTTGGGACTGGGATGATGGTGGCGGTCTTCAGGCAGGTGGGAACTGACTCCAGTGCAAGTGAGGTGGTGAAGATGTCAGCCAGCACCTCACAGAGCTGGTCCGCACATTCCTTCAGAACTTTCCCTGGGATGTTGTCTGGACCCGTAGCTTTAGAGAGTGAGAAACAAAGTACGGAAGTTCCTCCCTTCCTACGAGGGTCCCTATTTTGTCACGGGAACATTGGATGACCTTGTTTATTGCATCAAAAAGGGTCCAAGGTCACGAGCTAAAGTGGTTCATCATGATAAGCTCAAGCCTTATTACACCAGAACCCCGTTGGACAATAGCTGGGTTTTCCAAGACACTCATAGCCCAGCATCAGTTGAGGTGGCTCCACCAGTGGTTGACGCTTCTTCGGATGTGGATCATGATGGGTTTTTAAACCCCTGGAATGGCTTCTCAGAGACGGAGGAATCAACTATGGATGATCCATCTCAATCCCTGCCTGCCCATTCAGCTTCATATGGAGACAATCAAATGCAGAACGAAGCTTGTGAGTTTCTACAAGAAGAAGTGGACACCGAGGATTCTGTGGAGGATCAGCGGCCGCCGGCCCTTCAAAGAGCAGGACCTCAGCAAAGACCACAAAGGAGACGTGGGTTTCCTCCGGGTACTCCGGTTTCCTCCCACAGACCAAAAAACATGCCTGTTAGGCTGATTGGTGACTCTAAATTGACCCTAGGTGTGAGTGTGAGAGTGGATGGTTGTTTGGTGTGAGTGAGACAGGTCCCTCTTGTAAATGAGTCCCCGTGACTCAATGAGGCTAGCCTGTATAAATAAAGGTTGAATGAATGAATGAATGAATGAATCTATATGGGTTTGTTACCAGCCAAACGAGCTGAAATATAACAAAAAGGTAACACTCCACATGATTTTATCTTTGATCTTAGCTGATATCATTATTGATTTTACTTGATTTTATCACTTGTTTTATTTATTTTTTAAGCAAGCCTAATCTGCATCCACATGATTTTATCTTTGATCTTAGTCAATATTATATTTGATTTTATTTGATTTTATCACTTGTTTTATTTTGATCTTTGCTTTGTTACACTTTGTAGCACTTTGAGATTTTTATTAATGAAAAGTGCATTATAAATTGAATTCATTATTATTATTATTATTATTATTATTAAAAACGCAATACAAAAAACGGTTGATTTCTGTACCCCCCTACTAAAATGGACTATTCCATCATGACATCACCCAAAAATCCAGGAAGTGCTGTATGCTGTTGAGTGCAGTGTTGCCAGGTGTACGATAATTATCGTATTTGTACGATATTTTTACCTTCTGTACGATGTACGATCAATAATCCCGAAAAAGGCCAAAAATACGATAATTTGACCGTTCCTTGAATGTGTAGTTGTGATCGGTTTCCATCAGCCTGTCGCAACTGTCTGTCAGAGTTTTTTTGTGAACCCTGAATGCATCTTGAAATTCCAGCCAATCGTGCTTTTCTAAATGTGACCTAAGTGACGTGCGTCCGTTTGCCTCAGAACAACGGCCATGATTGGCTGAATAGCCCGTTGCGCCCGCCCCATGAGTTAGAAAAGAAGAAAAATCAGAGCCGTGTCTCATGTGACACCGGTCTGGAAGAAGAAGTGATGAAAATGAGAGAACATTTATATAAAGTTAAATGTTAAATGATAATTAAGAAATATATTAAGAAAATATGGCAGGAATAGGAAACCTGGGACATTACTGATACAGGAAGACATTTACACAACAAAAAAGGTAGGAAATACAAGGAAAGCAGGAAGAAACAGGAACTCGCATTAGAACAGGACACACAGACCTTAATAAATCTCTCAAAAATAATTGGAAAGCTTGCAACAAGACTTTTTTGTGACATGTGCACCAGCAATCTCCCTGAAACGGTTCAACATGTCTTTATGGGATGTCCAAGGCATGAAACAAAGAATGCATTAACAAAAATAAATAAATAAAATTAATATTAAATTTACAATTAGGGATGTTTTTAGTAGTGATATCACTAAAGCTAAAGATCAAGTTATTATTTCCTTGAAAATACAAACTTAATAGACAGAATTTAGTTGAGTTATTAAATTAAAACCGCCATGAAACAAAACAAGAAGCGCGGGGGGCGGGCTCATTAGTTGCCACCAGACATTAATACGTATTATTGTCTATGGTTCCCACCAGTACTGACGCCACAAAGCTGTGAGTGCCTGTTAGACGCAATTCAACAACAGAGTGACTATAGTGCATACTTGCTATTTTGGTTTTGACGGGTGTACGATAATGGCCCTCAAAATACGATAATTTCGGGGCTCTAGTACGATAATCCTACATTTCTCACCTGGCAACACTGGTTGAGTGAGAAGTGGGAGACAGAAAAAAGATGAAGCGAACGCGAAGATACGAAAGCAGAGCGGAAAAGCGTGAAAAAACCAAAACGTATGTTTCTACACTACCAAAAGTGACAACGTTTTTTAATGGGTCTAAAACTTCATCAACTGCTGATAATGACGGGCAGCCCATTGAAAGTGTGGAGGAACCGTCTGGGATACAGGAAGTGAATGCCGCCGAGGCAGTGACGAAGATGAGGTAAGAGTTTTAGGAATTATTTTGTAGGTTGGGTAAAAGAAATCCTGACAGTAATCAGCTGAGACAACTACTATTTTCATGTTTTCTTTCTGTATCAAAATATTAAAAGATATTCGGCCTAAATCTTCTGACTTAAAACGAGGAGAGATAGAGGGGATTTTATATTTTACCTACTTTAGCTGCTTGTTTATCATATTATTAAAATGTACGGACTATACATTGAATAGAATAGATCTAAAATATTCCACAGTTATCTATTAAAGTGTATCTTTCACTTTAAACACATGTAGTTGCCTTTTCAACCTAACATGTCTAAAACTCCAATTTTCATCAAAAATACGTTTCATATCTCAAAATAAAATGTGCTACTACTACCTTTTTTGTCTTCCCTCGCTACTCTGTCTAAAAATAGCACCTTCAGCGGTAAACCGGAAGTGACATCACAGGAGGGGAAAGGTCGTGCTTTAGCTAAGAAATATATGGCGTTGCACCAGGAGGAGGCGACAGATCCTGAATATGAGATCACACACAGGTTCAATAGGCTCTGTGCACCAGCGTCGTGAATCACTTCCGCATTGACCGGAAAGGTTTTTTCCAGCTTCCGGTCTAATCCCCGTTATGGCGTTTTCTCGGTGTTTACATGAGCTGCCCAAGATGACTGTCAGCGTTGTGCCTCGTATCTTTGATGCCTGGTCCCCTGCTCCGACAAGCAAACGTAACAATGGATTTAAATTGCATATCTCAAGTTTCCTGCACAACTACAAGGGTAAGTAACGTTAGTTTTTTCATTCATTCATTCAACCTTTATTTAGTCAGGTAAATCTTTTGAACCTCATGGGCTCATTTACGAAAGCGACCTGCTAAAACTAAAGAACAATGAACAGCAATGGTAGAATTTCCTTAAACAATAAACAATCAAACAATAAACAATAGAAAACAAAAGAGAGAGAAAAAATATATATATATATATATATACATACACACATATATATATATATATATATATATACATATATATATACATATATATATATATATCATATATATATACATATATACACATTCCTCCTTTTAACAAAGTATCAAAAAACTAGCAAAACATTATAAGGTAGACGTATAAAATCAAAGACAGGAACAAATCTGCATTGGTTTTTGCCAGGATTCCAACAGATTCTGAAAACCAGTTTGATCGTTGTGTTGTTGATACCTGTTAGCGGCTAACGTTAGCCTATTAGCAACGCAATCTTTTTTTGTATGCAAACAGATTTTCCACACTCAAACAAAACGGCTCATATTTTGTGATCCTTCTACTAACATGCTGCTCTTCTCAGTTTCATGCAAAAATCAGGACACAGGTGAAGTCGTTGTCAGGGCTCTGTGTCAGGACAAAATGCATAAAAATGATAAAAGAACAGCTGTACCTCATAGGCCTGTCTTGGAGAGTAGTTTGACGTAAGTTTGGTGCGGGTGGGTCAAAAGACCTGAACGCTATTGAGCAAAAACAGTGATTTCTGAATTAATTAATTGTTAAAAATTACAAAATGCATAAAAATGATAAAAGAACAGCTGTACCTCATAGGCCTGGTCTTGGAGAGTAGTTTGACGTAAGTTTGGTGCGGGTGGGTCAAAAGACCTGAACGGTATTGAGCAAAAACAGTGATTTCTGAATTAATTAATTGTTAAAAATTACAAAATGCATAAAAATGATAAAAGAACAGCTGTACCTCATAGGCCTGGTCTTGGAGAGTAGTTTGACGTAAGTTTGGTGCGGGTGGGTCAAAAGACCTGAACGCTATTGAGCAAAACAGTGATTTCTGAATTAATTAATTGTTAAAAATTACAAAATGCATAAAAATGATAAATGAATAGCTGTACCTCGTAGGCCTGGTCTTGGAGAGTAGTTTGACGTAAGTTTGGTGCGGGTGGGTCAAAAGACCTGAACGGTATTGAGCAAAAACAGTGATTTCTGAATTAATTAATTGTTAAAAATTAAAAAATGCATAAAAATGATAAAAGAACAGCTGTACCTCATAGGCCTGGTCTTGGAGAGTAGTTTGACGTAAGTTTGGTGCGGGTGGGTCAAAAGACCTGAACGGTATTGAGCAAAAACAGTGATTTCTGAATTAATTAATTGTTAAAAATTAAAAAATGCATAAAAATGATAAAAGAACAGCTGTACCTCATAGGCCTGGTCTTGGAGAGTAGTTTGACGTAAGTTTGGTGCGGGTGGGTCAAAAGACCTGAACGGTATTGAGCAAAAACAGTGATTTCTGAATTAATTAATTGTTAAAAATTACAAAATGCATAAAAATGATAAAAGAACAGCTGTACCTCATAGGCCTGGTCTTGGAGAGTAGTTTGACGTAAGTTTGGTGCGGGTGGGTCAAAAGACCTGAACGCTATTGAGCAAAACAGTGATTTCTGAATTAATTAATTGTTAAAAATTACAAAATGCATAAAAATGATAAATGAATAGCTGTACCTCGTAGGCCTGGTCTTGGAGAGTAGTTTGACGTAAGTTTGGTGCGGGTGGGTCAAAAGACCTGAACGGTATTGAGCAAAAACAGTGATTTCTGAATTAATTAATTGTTAAAAATTAAAAAATGCATAAAAATGATAAAAGAACAGCTGTACCTCATAGGCCTGGTCTTGGAGAGTAGTTTGACGTAAGTTTGGTGCGGGTGGGTCAAAAGACCTGAACGCTATTGAGCAAAAACAGTGATTTCTGAATTAATTAATTGTTAAAAATTACAAAATGCATAAAAATGATAAAAGAACAGCTGTACCTCATAGGCATGGTCTTGGAGAGTAGTTTGACGTAAGTTTGGTGCGGGTGGGTCAAAAGACCTGAACGCTATTGAGCAAAACAGTGATTTCTGAATTAATTAATTGTTAAAAATTAAAAAATGCATAAAAATGATAAAAGAACAGCTGTACCTCATAGGCCTGGTCTTGGAGAGTAGTTTGACGTAAGTTTGGTGCGGGTGGGTCAAAAGACCTGAACGCTATTGAGCAAAAACAGTGATTTCTGAATTAATTAATTGTTAAAAATTACAAAATGCATAAAAATGATAAAAGAACAGCTGTACCTCATAGGCCTGGTCTTGGAGAGTAGTTTGACGTAAGTTTGGTGCGGGTGGGTCAAAAGACCTGAACGGTATTGAGCAAAAACAGTGATTTCTGAATTAATTAATTGTTAAAAATTACAAAATGCATAAAAATGATAAAAGAACAGCTGTACCTCATAGGCCTGGTCTTGGAGAGTAGTTTGACGTAAGTTTGGTGCGGGTGGGTCAAAAGACCTGAACGCTATTGAGCAAAACAGTGATTTCTGAATTAATTAATTGTTAAAAATTACAAAATGCATAAAAATGATAAAAGAATAGCTGTACCTTGCTTAGGCCTGATCGGTTAGGGCTTTTTGCCGTCCAATCAGAACGCTCGTTTCAGGCGAGCTGTGCGTGATGACGTCAACTGGTAAAAGGTCTATTGCTACAAATTTATGGGCACATGAGGGTGCCCACATGTCGTGAAATCTCCAGTCACTTAAGACAGACCACACTGAGGAAAGAGTGTTGTAATATGTGCCAAGCAATACTGAACTCTATGAAAGCTTCTTCTGCCACCCAAACACATATTGAATGGACTCTTTACAACACCTTTTTGTCCCTTAACAGTGGGAACATGCATGAGATCAGCTTGTGTGTTAACTGCGACCCAAGATTTTGAAGGTCATTTACAACAACTGTAATCTGACAAGAGGATACGCTGAGCGCATGACCCTGTTTTAAATTAATTGCTGCTTGGATCCAGGTGTAATGGGTGCCACATTCTACTTGTGTAAAATTAACCTCGTATTGTAATCATTAATTCACACACGACTTTTTAACATATGCAGTTTTACTTAGTGTCTAAATTTCTTGTCAGTGAGTGTATATCTTACCCAACTGAACAAAGGACGAGGAAGTAGAACTTGAGAATCAGCTGACAACTCAAATGACTAACACTGAATAGAATGTGTCATGTCAAAGGGTTGGATATTTTAAGCAGCAACTAAACAGTTTCTGAATTTAGACATGCCAAAGATTAAGCAGATAAAACCAGGCATCTGAGCAACTTTACATGACCAAAAGCATCTCCAAGTCTTGTGTGTGTAGTATAAAGTACCGGTAAACTGGGACTGAGCAATGTTGCAAACGTATTTTTCAGATGGAATATCAAAAAAAGCAATAAATCATTCATTATTTTCTAAGAACGTTTCCTATTGTTAAAAAAAATTACAAATTTATATTGCGTCTTCCATCTGCCAGTGTCAATATTTGTTCATCAGATTCTGCACTCATATTCGGAGTCAGTTTAACGAAAACTCCAATAGAGCTATTCTCTTTCATCTTTCGTTCTGAACTCAGACAGCACAAGTCTGAAACAGTGAATATGTAATGCCGCCTCCATTCAACCTCAGCTGGCTGTATTTACATGTAAACCTAGGTAAATGTGTTCATGTGCAATTCGCATTAAGCTGCTACTTAGCGAGCTGGATGTTGAGCAACAACAGTCCCAGTATTTTCAGAGTTTTTCTGGTGGCCCTGCTCAAAAGGTAGCAACAGTTTGTCCAAAAAGTTGCAAGATTTGGTGCAAATTGTTTTTTTGTTTTTTTTAAACAAATGCCAATACAAAAATTGGAAGTAGATGTGAGAGATTCTGCAGCTTATTGGATTTGCTTTTGCATACAGAATAAAAAGATGGGTCAAAGTGATGGGTCAGAGATTTTGTCATTCAGAGAAGATAGTTTTAACTATTAGTCTTCGTGTTAATTTAACCTTGTGGGTATGCTTTGGTTGAAACCGCATCAAATCTCCTGAAAATGTAGATGTGTACGTTTGTGAATATTACCCAGATTCAAATGTTCTCAGACTTAGAAGTACTCCAGTCTAAACACAGGTTACCTTAGTCTACAGTCATCAAGATCCATTTTACATGCAATCCTTCATAAAGCTCACACAAACCAATATCTTGCACAAAGAAAGGACCTCTGTCGCATAGAAACGTAGGAAGCAGGTAGACCTCAGTGCCTCAGCATACAGGAGGATGAAAAAGATTAATTAGAAATGAAGTAGTGATTCTATTACACAAACTTAATAAAACTGAATTTGAAGAGTAAATAGTGCAAACATCAGACTACACTTCTGTATATAAATCAATCTCATAGGGGAAACAAAATCTTTTCACGAGTGTTTCAGATTTGTTTTAATCAAACCCACTGTTCATAAAATATATTTTTTAAATACAATGTCAATGCAAATGTGTCATTTACATACGGTAGTACAGATGAGTGTTCCAAGAGAGTGTCTCAACAATAAAGCCATTTTCACATTGAAGGTGTTTAAGACAAATTCCAGATCACCGAGTCCAGATTCCTTTTGCAGTTCTCACATGTACTTCATAACAGGAGTTTTACTACCAAAGATTATTTCTCACAGCTGGAAATAGAAGGAAGGAAGTGTGAGGGAAAGCCTGGACATACCGGTACATGTCTGGAGGCAGCAACAGAGAGGACCAAGTGGAAAGCAAGTTAGTTTGCTGCAGAGAAGAAAATGAAGCCATAACTTGTACCAGCATGCTCATTTGTAGTAAATACTTGGAATGTAGCTACAAACCGGATTCCAAAAAAGTTGGGACACTAAACAAATTGTGAATAAAAACTGAATGCAATGATGTGGAGGTGCCAACATCTAATATTTTATTCAGAATAGAACACAAATCACAGATCAAAAGTTTAAACTGAGAGAATGTATCATTTTAAGGGGAAAATATGTTGTTTCAAAATTTCATGGCGTCAACAAAAGTTGGGACAAGTCCATTTTTACCACTGTGTGGCATCCCCCCTTCTTCTTACAACACTCAAGAGATGTCTGGGGACAGAGGAGACCACTCAAGTTTAGAAATAGGAATGCTCTCCCATTCATGTTAATACAGGCCTCTGTTCAATCGTCTTGGGCCTTCTTTGTCGCACCTTCCTCTTTATGATGCACCAAATGTTCTCTATAGGTGAAAGATCTGGACTGCAGGCTGGACATTTCAGTACCGGATCCTTCTCCTACGTAGCCATGATGTTGTGATTGCTGCAGAATGTGGTCTGGCATTATCTTGTTGAAAAATGCAGGGTCTTCCCTGAAAGAGATGACGTCTAGATGGGAGCATATGTTGTTCTAGAACCTGAACATAGTTCTCTGCATTAATGGTGCCTTTCCAGACATGCAAGCTGCCCATGCCACAAGCGCTCATGCAACCCCATACCATCAGTGATGCAGGCTTCTGAACGGAGCGTTGATAACAACTTGGGCTATCCTTGTCCTCTCTGGTCTGGATGACATGGCGTCCCAGTGTTCCATAAAGAACTTCAAATCGTGACTCATCTGACACAGAACAGTCTTCCATTTTGCCACACTCCATTTTAAATGACCCCTGGTCCAGTGCAAACGTCTGAGCTTGTGGAGCTTGCTTAGAAATGGCTTCCTCTTTGCACTGTAGAGTTTCAGCTGGCAACGGCGGATGGCACGGTGGATTGTGTTCACTGACAATGCTTTCTGGAAGTATTCCTGAGCCCATTCTGTTATTTCCTTGACAGTGGCATTCCTGTTTGAGGTGCAGTGACGTTTAAGGGCCCGGAGATCACGAGCATCCAGTAGAGTTTTACGGCCTTGACCCTTACGCACAGCGATTGTTCCAGATTCTCTGAATCTTTTGATGATGTTATGCACGGTTGATGATGATAACTTAAAAGTCTTTGCTATTTTACGCTGGGTAACACCATTCTGGTATTGCTGCACTATCTTTCTGCTCAACAATGGTGGAATTGGTGATCCTCTTACCATCTTGGCTTCTGAGAGACACTGACACTCTGAGAAGCTCTTTTTATACCCAATCATGTTGTCAATTGACCTAATTAGTGTTAATTGGTCTTCCAGCTGTTCGTTATATGCTCAATTTCCTTTTTCCAGCCACTTATTGCTACTTGTCCCAACTTTTTTGGGATTTGTTGACACTGTGAAATTTTGAATCAACATATTTTTCCTTTAAAATGTTACATTTACTCAGATTAAACTTTTGATCTGTCATCTATGTTCTATTACGAATAAAATATTGACATTTGCCATCTTCACATCATTGCATTCAGTTTTTATTCCCAATTTGTTTAGTGTCCCAACTTTTTTGGAATCCGGTTTGTATTAAGGGAGAAAAAAAACTGTACAAAAAGTCAGGAAAAGTCAAAGTTGTGACAAGACAATACAAATTTACATTTTCTCAAGATGTTACAACTAGACAATGTTCAGCATTTTACCCAAAAATAATATTTTCACAACCGACTGTTGAAATGTAAATGGCAAATGGACTGCACTTATGTAGCACTTTTCTATCTTATCAAGATACTCCAAGTGCTTTATGCTACAATCTGTGCCCTCATTTACTCACCCATACTACAGCACTCTACTATTTCTGTACAAAGACTTTCCACCCATCCATCATCTTTTACCCGCTTCTTCCATCTTGGGTTACGAGGTCGCCGGTGCCCATGTCCAGCAATCACTGTGCGAGGGGCGGGGTTGTACAAAGACTAACCTGTGCTTTATTACATTCATACACCGATGGGACACACATCAACATTGGCGGCAATGAGGATTTCAGTGTATTGCCCAAGGACACTTCGGCATGTAACTGTTGGTGGAATCGAACTCCCAGCTCTTACATTGGAGGATGACTGCTCTAACCACTCAGTCACAGCCACCCCGTCTAACAAGTAAGCATCAAATTATTTTAAGACAAATATATTTCTATTCAAAATATTAAATAAATAATCTAAAATAATAATAATAAATAATCCGTTTGCAAAAATGTAGCAGCTTCCTGGCTTTGTGTACAGGATAAAAGCCCCTGCAGAGCTTTCATCTTCAAGTCAGAATATTTTACAGGAGTCTGAGTGAACTTCATTACCAAGCAGAGACAGTATTTTATTCAGAACAATAACAAAATCAAAGTACAAAGCAGGAAACCATGTGTGATTTTACTAAGCTAGTGAGTAGGAGGAGGCCTAGTTGTTACCATGGTGCAAAAAAGATACCGGGGCGCAATGGTACTTTCATCGTTACAGTGAAGGCAGCAGCTTCCTCAATAAATGCTATCACATTTCCACCAGGCTCCACCTCACAGATCATGCTGCTGCCTTCAAGGGCTTGCAAACATCAAAGGTAGCAGTGGGATTTTGCATTCCTGTCAAGAGCATTACAACCTCTGGAGCTTCCCCTCCTCATAAAAGCCCTGCGCCGCATATGGCCACAACCATGCGTCACCGTTTTCTGAGCGCAGTCAAGTGATGCACGTGAAGCTTCCTCTGTTCCCTTTGGTTAACAGTCACTCCCTCCTTCTCTGCATCTTTCTATACCTCCTTATGATGCACATCTACCTCCTGTGGGCAAGGGAAGAGGAGTGTGAATCAAGAGGCAAACAGCCAGAGCTTGAGATAACATAACAACCAGTATGTGCCTCAGTGTGGCTAGCTGCTCTGCACAAAATATTATTTACAGCTCACGCCGAGGAGAAATTACAGCAACAATCCTCTCCAGAAGCAGGAAAAAAAAATCAGCTGACCTGGCAACACTAGAGAGAGGCCAAGAGGAGGGTCAGGCACCATAATTATTAAATTGCCTCTACTTCTTCACTGTCGCTATCTATACTGCTCACACAGCGTGTAGGGGATTCAGCTCACTGGTGACAACAAGTTACTGGTGCATGTGAGAATGATAAAGAGGCAATGAAGGTGGTTTAGCATTTATAAACCCCTTTGCAGATATTTTCTCCATTTTGAGGAAGCCCTCTTGGAAATAGCACATAAGAAGGGCAATGGAAACCAGCAAGATAAATGTTAAAAAGGTGCGAGTTAAAAAGATTATGACAAGGCATTTCGTTTTGGAAACATCAGAATTTTACCGAACTTTGAGGCTAAAAGCACATAGAGACTGTAGATCAGTTAAACAGAATAACTTATTTTGTTTGTGATTACCAATTTAAATGTTCTATTTAACAAGAAGTAAATTGTTCAAGCAGGAGAAAGGAGATCAAAAGTTGATTGTATTTTTTAACTAAAGAAAAAATTGGTCAATTATCAAGTAAGCATCTTTGACTATGAAAATGTATGCTTTTATGTCCTGGTGCATGCTCAGGTAGATAAATCTAACAAGGTTGAGTCATGTCCTCTGAATGGATTCTTCTTTGTTGAAATGTTTCGTCTTTTATCTAAAAGACTTCTTCAGTATGAGGAGCTGCAACAAAATCAGCACCTTCTCTATAGAGGACCAACCAGTTTGCTGGTGACAGAACAAAACTACAGTACTGTAGTTGTTCACATGCAAAAGGAGGGCCATCAGCCTAAACAGATGATCCTCCTTTTTCATGTAAACAACTAGTTTAGGCTACCGGCAAACTGGTGCTACCACAATGAAAAGGTGCTGCTTATAAGACTGAGTTTGTTGCAGCTCTTTCTGGATAAAAGACAAAACATTTCCACAAAGAATAATCTGTCCAGAGGATCTGACTCAACCTTGTTATAGTTATGCTAGTGTCTCAGGCACTATTTGAGCTCAAATCTGACAAATCACCCCTAAACGTTATTGGACTCTCTATTTAACTTTGGCTTCAAATCCAAATGGCTCCTCTGCACAGTACGGTAGTCATATTTGGCTTTGCAACAAAATCTATGGCTTTAGCGTCATAACTCTCATCCGTAAGTCAGTTAAAAAATTAAGCTCCTACAGATAAACAGCAACATTAAAGCAAAGTGCAAGATGTGGGAGAAAGCTCTGGAAAAATAGTCATGGAAAGATGAAATTGTGTTAGTTTCATTTATTTTTGTTGCACAAGTAGGTGCATTTTGCAAGCCTAATTATTGGCTAATTTAACAACACTCGTGATAATGGCTCTTCACGGGACTCAGCTAGTACTTAGATCTTTGTAGCTCATTATAAAGTGCATACGGTAGTTTTAGCATTTGTTTTCAGACACCTGCACCTGAAGGGAAATGATTCAGGCATGAAAACACCTACTGTAGATTTTCACTAAAACCAATACTATTTTATTTTATATCAAATCTGCCACACAGGTTTCACCCTATATTTACTTGTTAAAAGTTACAGACTTTAATTTTGAAAATCCACTAAAACTCTGCAAATGCAACAAAGCCCTTTTCATAGGCTGTGTCTTGATCCTTTCTTGAGCATGTTTTTATTTTCAACGTTGACCAGTGTTTGACGCCAAAGCAGCTAAAAAAAACTATTGTTAGAATGTACTGTACAGAAGTCATTCAAAAACAAAAATGTGTGTACGGTACTATGTTTCAAATGTGTGAAATGTTACATGAGAAATGAAGACAAGAAGCTTATGAATAAAATATACACAATTAGGTGGCAGATGGAAAAATTAAATGTTTTGTAATGCACAGAATTTAATAATGGACACAAACTGAACAATCTCAACAACCTGATGCATTCTCAATAATCCAGGTAAATCTAACAAAGTTAAGTATGGTCCTCTGGACAGATTTTTAAAAAATTGTTAAAACATTTCATATTTTATCCAAAAGACTTCTTCAGTCTGAAGAGCTACACTAAACTCAAGTCTTATAAATAACCCCTTCTCATAGTGGATCAACCAGTATGCTGATAGCAAAACTAGCTGGACCTGGACTTAAGCTTACCTGACTTAACTTTGTTAGAACAATCTCAATGGGCCTCATGCACAAACCGTTCGTACGCACAGATATGTGCTTATCCTGTGCGTACGAGTGATTAAGGATCATTTGTGGCATCCAACAATGTTTTCGTATCCTAGGATTTTTCTCAGATACGAACAAAATTTACGAGTGGTCCGGACCTGTCGTATAATTTAGGAGCGTCAGTCTGCTGTCATCCAGACGGATCTTCTCCACTAATAACTTCATATTTCGTTATTTAGAAAATATTTTGGGTTTAAAAAAATCACGCACCATAATTATTCTTGACAATAGGTTATTCTGTTTGAATTAGAATTATAATTTTAAGTTTAATTTGTCTGGTGTGTCGCGCAGGCTTCAGTGAGTCGTGCGCTCCTTGGTCATCAAAGCCGCTCCTCATATTAACACCCAGGTACATAAAATTCCCATACACCGCCGCAGAACAAGTACGAATTAAGACTGATCTTGTGTCAAACACCATCGGAGCAATAGATTATTATATCTGATTCGAAATATAACCTGCAGAATGTGGTGGTTGCGCGCTGACCAGGAGGTGCGCGCATCATTTGTGCTGCAAAACATGTTGGCACGCGTCTTGCAGCGTGGCATTTACAGTATTGTCCATCCATCTCGCAGACTGATCTCCTCCTGTCCGTGCGGCGAGACGTTTGTTTGAAGCCATTTTCAGATCAAACCATTTATTCTTGATTTCTGATACTGTACGACCCACGGGACACACAGCATGCACTACAATATTAATATGAAGTTAACTGTAGTTTAGAGACAATTTAAAATGCTTCTGTTGAAAAACACATCCGACACTTGCGGGGGGTGGGGGGGTAGCGGTGCGCTACAGCTCTTCTGAATAAGTGAAACTATAATGTAACACAGTACACTAAAATTAGAGATATTTGACCATCCGACACTTGCGGGGGGGCAGCGGTGCGCCACAGCTCTTCTGAATAAGTGAAACTACACAGTTGTTTACAAACTTTACACTAACATTAAAGATATTTGACCATCCGACACCTGCAGGGGGGGGGGTGGGGGGGTAGCCACAGCGCGACTGAGAGCAGATCTCCGAACGCGTGAAGTTCCTCATTTTACTTCATGAGTTTGAATGAATGGACACTTCCTGCTGTCAGAAGGCAGGAAGCGTGGCCTTATATGGTGTTTTGAGGGGTGGAAATTATGTAAATTACCTTCACGCGAGCACGCGCAGGTGAGTAGAACAGGTGGAATTCATCACCTTTAAGCAGCCCGTTTACACGCTTTTCCTGTGGATAGAAGACTTTGTTGGTTCTGACGTGGCATGTTCGTACGAACGCTTCGTACGAACAAAAGTAGGAGGAATTTAGGATAAGAACATTTTCGTGCATGAGGGCCAATGTCTCTGAGCTCAGAAGAGATTACGGTATGTTAAAAAATAAAAAATATATATGGAAGTAAAATGCCAATGCTTTAATACTGTACACTTACTGCCTTCATTGTTGATTGATCAATTGATTTAGTCAGTTCTGGCTTTTCTCCTTTTCAGCGGTTATCACAGCAAGTCATCCTATTTTATCTCTGTCTTCTGTCTTCACTCCACCTCCATGTCTTCCCTAACTGCATTGTACCGTGTATCTTTTATTTGTCTTTGTCCTGGCAGCTGCATTTCTAACAACCTTCTGCCAATATACCCACTGTCCTTCCTCTGGACATGTCCATACTATCGCAGCCTCTCTCTAACTTTATCTCCCATCAACCTCAATCTGTGCTATACCTCAATCTTATCGATTCTTGTCGCTCCTAAGGAGAACATCGACATCTTCAGCTCTGCCACTTCCAGTTCAAAGACCTGTCTTTTTTAATCAATGTGACCGTCTCCAAACCAAACAACATAGCTGTTTGGTATAGGTCTCACTACTGTCTTATAAAGCTTCCCTTTATTTCAATAATAGTGTTTAAATGTTATTTTCATTCAAACTTTATTTAGGCAGGTTAATCTCATTGAGCCTCGAGGACTCATTACAAGAGAGACCTGTCTACAAATTAAAGAATGCAGCAACAGCAACAGTAGAATTTCCTTAAACAATCAACAATAGTCAAACAAGAGAGAAATAGTTTTTTTTAACAAGTTAAAACAAAGATATCAATGTAGCAAAACAGACTGATTATAAGGTAGATGTAGAAAATCAAAAACAGGAACATGTCAGCATTGGTTTTTGCCAGGATTCCAACAGATTCTTGGCCATTTAGAGAAGTCAAGGTTGAGAGCTTCAGATCTTTTTGTAAGATATTCCATGAAGCAGGAGCGGAGTAGGAGAAGGCCCCGTTTGAAAGGGGATAGGGGAAAGTTTAAACGTATGTGACCCTACACCTCTCCAGTCCAAATGTACACAAATGTTCAATTGTTGTATTTTGTTGTGTGCAAGAAGAAAAAAATAATTGTAGATGTACCCACTTATATGCTCACTAGAACTTATCTAAGAAATGTATTTACATCAGGTATCCACATTTACGCATGCATATGCTTACATTCAGATAATCTATTTTTATTTCATAATTAGTTCATTACAATCACATGGCTTTTCTTCATATAAATACTTTTAAAACATCACGAGTTTATATTCCTTTTAAACTGGGGGTGGTGGGGGGTCATTTCCTCCATGGTGGGGAGAGAAATACCTCTGACAGTCAAAGTTCTCAGGGACATGACCCCAGTCTAATGAGTCCCTCTGATGGTAGTAAAATCGAAACCAGCAGAAGTTTTCAGGACTAAAATACTGTAACAACAAATCGTGAGTGTACACTTCACTGACTTTTTGAAACGTCCGGATTTTTCGGTTGCGAATTACCGGAAGGTGAGAACTTAAAAATCAGTTCGAACATTCATTCATTCAACCTTTATTTATACAGGCTAGGCAACAGCTATTGTTGACCACAAACAGTAAATAACAGCATCATAAACAGACTCGTGGTGTGTCGTCGTGTTTCTGAGAGACTTGAAGTGCCAGCTGAGCAGTGTGAACGTCCAGCTGGATGTCATAAGCTAACACTCGCTGTGTGTGTGTGGTGGAGGTGCCCTGAAGGCAACACATACCAAACGGTTGAGTCTTCTCCGCAGCATCCTTTTTTTTTAATCTTTTTTTTTTTTATCTCGCAGAACTCTTCTGATTCCACACACGCCTCCTGGCTCCGCTTCTTCAGCGTCTCCGGGGGAATAACTTTACATGTATGTTAGTTGGCGCGCTAGCTCCTTTAGCTATCTGTTTCCTACTCTAACGTTAGTTCTAGCTATGTGGAATGCCGGAGCGACGCTACATCGTTTCCATTTCGTTTGGCTTCGGTATCTTCGCACCATTCGCATTATCTCTCCCCCCTGGATATTTTCCGCGTCGCGGTGGTGGTGGTGGTGTACAACTACTGGTAGTAGTAGACCGGTCCCCGTTGCTCAAGGCTGAAACTGCCGTTGACTCGTTCCTCTCCCTGTGCCCTGTTGCTCGCGCGACACATTTGTCTCTTCTCGAGTCTGCCTCCCCCCCGTGACTCGGACTATGGTGTTCGCTGACACGGGTAAAAAACTAACTTTAGCGGCAGACAGTCCCTGAGCACAGGTCGCGTCGCCTCCCTGTCAAACAATTTTCACTCCGACAAGCAGCAGCGAACCGCTCTGTTCCCACGTTCACGCGCAAGCTCCACCCGGCCGGCGGTGAAGGTGCGGAACTACTGTGGGCCGCAGTGCATTATGGGTAATGAGGTCCAAAGTTGTTGTTTTTAGACGGAAACCGGTTTGTGCCACATTCCCTTTTCTTCTAATGAGATACGTTTTAGATTATTGTAGTAAAAAGTACTCTAGCTCAACCACAATGATATATAATAAAATAGATAATATATATAATATATGATAAATAGATAAAGCCTACTTTAAAATAAAAATATTTTGAGATACAAATTAATAACTACATGTATACCACTATCAGTTATGATCAGGGGTCTGCAACCTTTACGGTCAAATGAGCCATTTTACGCCTTCGTTCACTAAATTAAAAGTGTTCAGAGCCGCAACAACCTGTCACAACTGTGGTTATCAACCGGTGGTCCATGGGCCACTTTAGTTTTTTTAGCGGGACCTTTTGTGGTCGGTGACGTCATAAAGATAAAATAATCATTTATATTTTTACAATTTTAGACAAATGAAAAGACCAGATTATTTTAAAGAGAGGGTTTTTTAACTAATAAAAACTATGAACAATGCATAGATTTTTTTAAAATTATTATTGTGGAAAAATGTATATAGAAATAAAGCATAAAGTTAAAGCAGGTATGTTTTACTCCTTGTACTTATTCTAGTATTCACATATTTGCAAAATAATTGACAGGAAAACTTCTAAAACTACCAGTTGTCCTATTTTGTTGTTTGTACAACAACCAATAAAATTCGGTTTCATGTCAGTTTTGGTCAAAGCAAAAGAGCCGCTGCAGAGGGACCAAAGAGCCGCATGTGACTCTAGAGCCGCAGGTTGCACTGCAGACCCCTGGTTATGATGATAACCTTTTCAAGTGACCTTAAAACAACCCACCAAAATATTGAGCATGCATCAGGATGCCAAAATGTCTAACTGTACAGATAAGTTTGGGGTATTTAGTGGAATAATAATTTGGGTGCACAAAATCAGTTTACAATTTTCTTTTATCAAATCTATTCCAATTTGGTCACTCATTCAAGCTTTATTTGTACAGTTTAGTCTAGATCCCCGAGGACTCATTTACAAGAGAGACCTGCTTTAAACAAAGAACACAGATGAGCTATAGACAACAATAGACAAGCATATAAAAGAAGTGAAAAGTACAGTACAGAAGAAAAGATATAAAAGTGAAACAAAGACATCTACATTATAAAGCAATGTAAAATACTAAAAACAGGAACATGTTTGCATTTGTTTATGCCATGGTCAAGACCAAATCCAGCTCGTTTGAGCTGCAAAATAATCTTAATTCAACACTGTATGGTTCGCATTAGTTAGACAAAGCAAGTTTGTATCCATCCATTATCTTTACCCCCTTCTTCCTTTTTGGGTTGTGGGGGGTCACAATTGTGTATTTTATTGAATATTTTAAATGAAGTATTAAAAACTAAAATATCCAATTAAAATAATGTGCTGGATAAAGATCCAAAGGGTTAGGAGACTGCTGTTTTCACTTTGTGATAGCTTGAGTGAACCAGCAGCTATTTGCATGTGGTTTGGAGTTTGCATTTTAGCTGGCAACTCCCTGAATTCAAATTAAGCAAGTGTCTGTTGAAAACTAAACTAAGAAGATTTAAAACATATACTGTACTTGTGTTTTGGATGGTTAATATTAGGAGCATGAGCTTACTGCAAGGTACTCACGAGTGTGTGATTATAATTTTTTTTTACCATTTCACAAAACAAAGCAGTCTCCATTTCAGTATCAATGATTACTCCGGACATAACTCTTTTTTATCCAAACAATTTTGAAGTATGGAAGCCTCAAAGTTAAAACTTTGAAGGAATATGTTAGGAACAAAGTGAGATTTTTAAAAGGAGCTGGGTAGCTATAGTGCACCAGAGATAACAAAGTGACTCTAAATCACACAATAACCGTCATGACTACTAAAAAAAATGTTTTAGATCAACTTTATCCACAGCATCCAATCAGGACCAGTACAAAATCATTCATCTATTTTATCTAGCGACAGCAAATGTGCATACTTTGTAAATGCTTTCATAACAAACCTGTTTTACCAGCTTAAATACTTTTAAATTCATGTATATCATACCACTGGAGTTTCAGTTCAAATGTGCATAATCATAATTTGAGGAGTTCTTAAATCTGACAAAACATTTTAAACATACCAGTCAGTATAAAGAGTAGGTTTTCTTATTAAATATGTTTGAGTATTTATTGTATCTATAGATAAGCTCTTCAGCATTTTAGCATCTTGATTAAAAAAAATTGTTTGTTTTAATTTGTTTTCAGTGGTTGGGGTTTAAAGCAGTGACTAAACATAAATTAACGCTGTCAACGTCGATCTTGACCCAACAAAATACACCCAGAAGATTCCTGAATGCATAACAAGGATCACTCTGACACGTCACTGTTAAAAACATTTAAACTCAAAGTTGGACTCTATTGCCATCTTGTGGCAGATTTAAATAGTGCAGTTGTTGCAATTTTGTGTCCAGATTACAGGTACTGTATTTTTCTTCTCAAGTAGCCACCCTGTCATTCAGGGAGACTAGTAAAATAGATAAGATACGATAAGATAAGATACGATAAGATAAGATGAGATGAGATGAGATAAGATAAGATAAGATAAGATAAGATAAGATAGAACCATTGATCCCGCAGGAAATTTTTGAATCATTTTAATTCACTCTTGGTCAGTTTATAATCTATGAACTTTTTTAAAAATCACATTCACATAAAATGTCACAGCAATATTGAAGAACTGAAAGAAAAATGATAATCACTTCTCTACTGGATATTAATTTAGTTTTTGCATTTTCATTAAGACAAAAACATGGGCCACAGGAGCAGCAGCATTAAGAAACAATTTAATAATATTTCATGTAATTATACATAGGCTAAAAAAAAGTTGTGTAAAGTGATGCAGAGAAAACAGTTAAAAAAAAGATAAAAATAAATACGTAATATGCTAATTGTGGCCTATATATTTTGTTTGCCACTTAATTTGTTTTCAAAGTGACTTGGTTCATCATAAATTGAACAAAACAAAATATGAATTGAAAGAAATTAAAAAGCTGAACATGACAATTCAACAAAAATTAAAGCAAATTGACACTATTCTGATTGTTGCAATGTTTCACCAGTAGATGCCACCAAATTATACGCATGCAACAATCTAAATCTAAATTAAAGTGATGTACAAAATATATGATCATTTTTGTAAAGTCAAATGATAGAATATGTAATGCACATCTTTGGATTTTTGTTGTTTGTTTGTTTGAGCACGTGATAATTGCCCACAGCTGTCATTGCTTTTATTTGTTTGTTTGTCTGTTTGTTTTTTTGTGGAGTGGTGCTGGACTTATTTTCTGTACTTACTTTGCAATAAACTTCCTGAACCTGTTTCAGATCAGTGTTGCAAGCGTTTAATTGTAATTCAATGTAAATCCACTTGGTGGTGATCCAGGAGCATCTATGATATGTCACACACTTTTTGCGTCAAATAAATAAATACAATAAATTAGTAAAGCTGAAAAACGTATTTAAATTAGTCTCAAAGTAATGTTTATTAGGTGTTAAGTTTTAACTTAGTCTCAAATCTGAGTTGCACGTAACTAAATTGTCTTAGAAACTTAATACACCAAGTGATGATTAAACCAGACTCAGAGTGTCTTCCAGAAATCAGATCAGGAAAGAAATTCAACATTAAAAATTAATAAATAAATAAAATACTGACAAAAGTTTTACTCAATGTATGAATGTTAATTAGGATAACTGTTTGGTACAATCTTCTATGAGCAAACTGAACAAGAGTTCAATTTGTATCCATGCATCCATCCAGCCATCCATCATCTTTACCCACTTCTTCCTTTTTATTTCAAAGTTTTGCAATCACAGATCACATGTAGCACTTCAGATACAATTTATTTAAATTTAACACAAGTGGTGGTGCAGAGGTTAGAGAAGGCAAGGCTGTGATCAGAAGTTCGCCAGTTTGACCCTCTGGGCCGACAACATCAAAAATGTGGGTGGGAAAGGTGAACCACCCACACCTGCCTCAACCCTTATTTGCCCCATTCTGTTCCTTTGAGCAAGGCTCCCCCCTATAGCAGCTCTCAGTTTCACACAGAGGGCTGTGGTAGCTCGGTGGTCTGTGGTTGTGTCAGTTCACTGTGGTGACCCCTGAAGAAAGGAGTAGCCAAAGGAAGAAGAACAAGAAGGAAAAATGAACAACAACAACAAGGAGAAAAAGAACAAGGAGATGAAGAAGAAAAAGAAAAAGAAGAAGAGCAAGTTGAAGCTTTTTTTGATTTTTAACAAAACTTTATTTGCAGAAAAAGTTAACAAAACAGTGTTAAAAACATGATCAGGTTAAGTTGTTTTTTTTAAACAGGGTTCACATGAGGAGTTTGTTGTATTTTAGTTCTCCTTTGTCAGAAACGGTACATAAAACCTTTTTAAAGCCCCACAGTTCCACAAAGTTGTTCAAGTTTCCAGTGTCTCTGTGGAAGCAACCTCCAAAGCCAGCCCGGCCGGCCCTGACGTTGCACTTTCACTGAGCCACGGCCTCAAGTTGAGGTCCAGCCTGCAGTCCGTCCCTACAAGATCAATAGATTGCCATTTTTTTGCTTCGGCAACTAAAAAGTTTAAAATTTTGAATTCACACTTAGTGGCTTTGCTGTAATATACATTAATAAACAACAGATTTGGTAAAAACTGTATCAAAAAGGCTAAAGATCCCACAGAGTCGTCTGCCGTACACAATCTGTCAAAACATGAAAAACACTCAGACAAACTGCAAAAAGGACACTCGTTTAAAACCTCAGGATTGATAAGTGACAGAGCAGTTTGTTGCAGTGGCGCTGTGTGTGAAGGATCCTCCACTGAAGATCACCAGTCCGTTTGTTTAACTGAGGTTTGTAAAGTGTCCTCCACTGGGGCTTCTGAACTCCGAGCTGGTCGTCCCACACGCTGACAGCTCTGCTGTGCAGAGTTCTCCTGTTCAGGATCTTTACATAAGTCTTATAAAGTACTTTTAGACCCATTCTGCACAAGTCCATCTTTGGGTCTGTGTTGTAGCAGAGGACCAGTCTTTCGCAATTTAGGATCCAGGTGAATGTCCGGGAAAGGGTCCACTGGGCCAGGCGGGTGATTCCCAGTGGACCACAGCTGCAGGAGACGCTTCTCTCCAGCTGCCATCCTCTCCTTCACCAGGTCAAGGAAGTGCTGCACCACGCTGGCAGACCGGAACCCAAGCAACGAAACCACGAAACCACCTCCCGGACGCTGGAGAAGTCTGGTCCGTCCATCTCCACCAACCGCCTCGGGGTCACCGCTTCAAATTTGCACAGTACCTTTGACAGATCCGGCACCGTGCTATTACAGATGTCCATTTTCACTTCACAGACTATTGGCTCCTAAGAGCCACTGCAGAGAAGTACGGTATTTTCTGGAATATAGGTCGCACCTGAATATAGGTCGCATTGTCCAATTATTCCAAAGAATTGGAAAAATCCATATATAGGTCGCACCTGAATATAGGTCGCACCTACGTCAAAATGTGGACCGTGTTTAGCTCTGCTGCAAATGTCTGCCACAGGAGCGCACAGCAAGGCTTTTAAGAAGATTAACACTTAAAAACAATTATTTGTTTGATAAAAATTATAGCAAATATGTGTCTGAGCTGAACTTTTCTTTAATAAATGAATAATTTTAGCAAGATTATCACCTAAAAAATATATTTGCTAGCTGACATTATTGTAAGAGTGTGTCTCAGTTAAATTTTTGTTAATAAATTATTACAAATCAGCTTATTTTATAAAAAGTCATAAATAGGTCGCACCTGAATATAGGTCACAGGGCATGCAAAAATGATAAAAAGATGCGACCTATATTCCGGAAAATACGGTATACGTTTTTGATCTGTTTGGTTTTAAAAAAGAACTCTGATCAAACTGGGGCAAGCCCTTAAAAAGGCCAACGTTGGTTAGAAACAGAGCAGCATCCAGACCCAACCCGCTCACACGTCTGAGGGTGCAGCTGGCCACGTCCCTCCAGTGTCAGGAGGTCCTGCCAGGTACTTCTGGAGGAACTGTATTTGAAAAGTGGCCATTCTGCTGGCCAGGTAGACAAGGTCCGGTCCCCCCTCCTCTCTGGGTAAGAACAGGACCGACTGTGGCACCCAGTGTAGATCGTTCCAAAAAACTCTACCATCTCAGACTGTGTTTTTACTAACAGGCCTGGAGGTGGGTCTAAAATAGACAGTTTGTGCCACAGTTGTGATGCAACTACAGGTGGTTCCCGACTTACGAGCACATCGACTTACGAGGTTCTGAATTTACGAGCTATCATATTTAATAAAAATATGAAATAATCTATTTATTTATTGTTTTTTTTTGTGTGTGTTTAAATGTTCTTAAGTTCATGTGTACAGCACTTTGTTGCAGCTGTGGTTGTTTTAAATGGCTTTATAAATAAAGTATTATTATTATAATTACATGTTTTTTTTTATTTTTAAGCCGATTTACAAAGTTTTGCAGCAGTTTCCGACAGTTTCCGACAGTTTTCGGCAGTCAGTCAGTTTTTGGCAGTGCCCACGAGTTTAGTCTTAGCCAGATAGCTCCAGCCTCGTAGCTCCAGCCGACAGCCGGCTTTGTTCGATCAGAGGTTCCTGCGCTCGGATTCATGATCTGGAGCTGAACGGTGGTTTTGTGGAGGAACGGATGTACGAAGCAAAACGACACTGTTGACTGCGTGAAGCAGCAGACAGCAGCGAGCCGGACCGGAGTAGCAACGAGCTAACATTCTAACAAGCCTTGCTGTAGGATGCACGGTTGGATGCTAACACCCCATCAGGGGACACCGAGCCGACGGGCGGCAGCCGGGAGCTCGCCTCCATGTCCGCCTGGCAGCCTAAGATGTCAGGGGACACCGAGCTAATGTGGAGAAACAGCGAGCGCTGACAGCCTTTTTTGGATGGGCTAACAGGCTAACGAGCACAGCTAACGCGGAGCTAACAACAGCTAACGCGTGCACCTTGTTTGGATGGACGAACACCGCGGAGAAACGGCTTTCTGTAAGTTATTAAACTCTTTTTCTGGCTCCAAATGTATGAAGTTAACATACTAACAGTCCTTCCTGTAAACAGTTTTGACTGTGTGGTGCTGCAGGAAGCTGCGGAGCTCGGACGTGCAAGAGCTAACATGATAACGTAGTGGCGCTAACGCGGCGGAGCTAACATGCAAACAGACAAGAGAAGCTGCAGCTCAAAATAAGAAATATTTTTTTTATTTTCTATATACAGTATGTTCTTTTAAAATGTTTTAAAGTGTTAGGATAGGCGAAGTGCTTGGTAACTGTTCATTACCGCACATGTACGTGTATCAGTGGCGGCTCGTGCGGTATAAAAGGTAGTCCCCGACTTACGAGATTTTTGTCTTACGAGATAGTCGTAGTAATGGAACTCGCTCGTAAGTCGGGGACCACCTGTAGGTTGTTTAACACTAGTATTCTGCCTCTGCAGGACATTTTAGAGTGCAGCCATTTCCATTTTTCCAATTTATTCTTGAACTTTGTTCCACATTTTCCCAGTTTTTCTGTACAGCCTTATTCCCTACCGAGATATTCACTTCATGGGAGGTTTTGAGGGAGCCAACCAACATGAAGAAGAAGAAGCTGACAATCATTTTGGAGATCTGTTGATCTGTTGGAGATCTTGTTCTTCTGGCGTTCACCGGAGAACACTTTACTCTCACACCAACTCAAAATTCAAACTCATTCTGAAAGTTAGCAGATGACCCTGCTGTGGTTTGATAGATTTACAGCAGTGCTGGTTCTGAGAGTAACAACCGTCTTCCTCTGAACATCTCCAGAGTAAAAGAGAATAAAATTAGTTTCAGGAAACTAAATCCCTGCATGTCAGAGTAAATCATAGTAGAAAGCGTCTATAAAATGATTTAGTCCAGACTTCATTTAAAGGTGAAGTCTGCAGTTTCTGTAGAAAAGTCAAAGTCAAAGTCAAAGTCAACTTTATTGTCAGATCTGCAATATGTACTGTACAGGACATACACAGGACCGAAATTGCGTTTCTCTCAGTCCCTCGGTGCAACAGTAAACATCTAAACATTGAAACACTGAAACATATAATAATAGACATAAGCATAAAATAGTAAAACTAACACTGTCCTGAGTTTTTTTTTTTGCATAGCGGTGCAAGAGCATGAAAATCCACACCAACTCTAAAACTAAAACATTAAACATTTAATGAACATAATACTGTCCTGAGTTTTTGCATACTAGCACAAAAAAAAGAGTATAAAAAGTATAACTAAAATAAACTAAAGGTTTCTAGCATTGACATTTGCAAAGTGGCAAAGCAGCGTATGAGTCAATGTACACAGTATATGTATGAGGTAGTAGTTGATGTTGTTATAGAGGCAAAAAGTGGCATATGCAGTAAGGCACATTGGGCATCCCTAAATAAGACCGTTCAGAGCACACTGTATATGTACCAGCAGTGGTGTAGATATTAGAGTAGTGTAAATAAATGTAAACAGTAGTAATTACATGTAAGCAGTAGTAATAAAAGTAAACAGTATTAATAAATGTAAACAGAGAATGTAAACAGTATTATGATTATAGGCAGTGATGTAATACAGACATTAGTGCAAGTATGAGAAGTAGTGCAAACTGTATGAGCACATGACCGAGAGTTTAGTGAAAAACTTTGTGTTGAGTGATAATGTGTGAGAAAGTTTTAGTGTTAAGGCAGTTCAAATGGGAGGGGGGGCAGAGCAGGCAGAGTGTTTAGCATTCTGACTGCCTGATGAACAGAGCTGTCTCTCAGTCTGCTGGTTCGAGCCTGGAGACTCCTCAGTCTCCTCCCTGATGGCAGCAGTCTGAAGCAGCTGTGTAGTGGGTGTGTGGGATCACCTGCCATGCGGTGGGCTTTCCGAGTGAGGCGTTTGCTGTGTAAGTCCTGCAGTGAGGGCAAGGAGGTGCCCACGATCTTCTCAGCTGCTCTCACAATGCGCTGGAGGCTCTTGCGGCAGGATGCAGTACATGCACCAAACCACACAGTGATGCAGCTGGTCAGGACACTTTCTATGGCACCTCTGTAGAAGGTGCTCATGATGGGGGTTGAAGCTCCAGCCCTTTTCAGCTTGCGGAGAAAGTAGAGACGCTGGTGAGCCTTCTTTGCCAGTGCTGCAGTGTTCCTGCTCCAGGACAGGTCCTTTGAGACGTGCACTAGAACATCAGCACTTAGAAAAAATTTCAACAAGCAAAGCATTCTGATCCCTCCCCCTCAGAGCCATATATGGCTCTGCCCCCTTGTGGTCTGTTGAAATTCAAATTCAAGCTCTGTTTTTATTGGCTGATTCAAATTCAAGCTCGGTTTTTATTGGCTGGTTACAAACTTTGTTTTTATTGGCTGGAAAATGGCGGGTCACTTTTTCTTTTTAGAAATGCTTATTTACCACCTGGAGAAGCAAGGGGACAATATTTTTTTTTTTTTTCAGAGATTACCTCTCTAACATCAATCTAGTGACAGAGTGAAGAAATATGTTAAAATATATATTGTTAGAAAAGTTACATATAGCAGCTTTAAACTCACATAAACTCCCCTGATATTTTCGAAACATACAGAAAACCGTCTTCCCGTCTCATCATCAACCTGTTCCAAAAACTCTATTTGAGCCCTTTTCCTTCGTGGCATGATGATGCAGTTAATGGACATTTCAGGTTAGAATACATTTTTCTTCAATTGATCACAATTTAAAAAAAAAAACTAAATTGTTCTGAGACTGAATAAGTTCTGGATCAAGTGTACAGAAGCTGGTGAGTTTGGGGGGCATTCCTCTGGTGGTTCTGGCCCTGGTCGTCTCCTTCGCAGCTCTGAATCTGAACTGACAGCCCCTGTGGAGGAGTCGGGAGACTTCCCCAGCCATCTGTCTTGGAGCGACTCCCCCCCTTCTCCCTCCACACATCCCTCATTCCCACACTGGGTCTTTGTCAGCAGTTCCTGTCCCTGGACTAGGCGTGGCGTGCGCAGAAGCTGGGGCGACCGTGGGTGCTTTCAGAGGCACCTGCAGATGGGACAAAGGGCCAAGGGTGCTGGGGCTGAAGACAGATTGATGCTTTGTGCACCAAGGATGGAGAGAGAGAGAGCCAGAGAGGGAGAGAAGGGGGGATAGTTAGCTGAGAAGTTTTCAGGGAGAAGGATTTTCGGGGAACAGGGGTGACTTGGGGGTGGATGAAGGAGTAGGAGGAGGAGGAGGTCTGTCACTCCAGTCTGTGTGAGTCCAAGCTTTGGAGAAACCCGGAGAGATTGACAGCTTTTGTGGGCCGCATCTCGGCACAATGGTGGTTCTTTAATGGGCGGCAAAGCTCGAGCAGAGCTTTGGGGAAGGTTTGGTGGGGAGGTGTCGCTAGGGTTTGTGGTTGCGATAGGGAGGCAAAAGAGTTGGGGGGCAAAGGCTTTACTGCTTTGCTTGGTGGGGACCAATTCATGGGTATTCAGTCCAAGGCTCGTTATTCACTGAATGCATCCAGTGGAGGAATGCAGTGGCATCAATTAGAATGTGTTAGCAGATAGCAAAGCAGAGAAGAAAAAGCTTTCTTTCCTTTTGGCTCGCAGGACAACACCGTCCCACTATAGGAGGTGTCAGAGCCACAAAGCCTTTCTCTGGGTCTCTCTCCATTACATTACCAGTGCAATATGTAAGGTGGGGACTCTTTTGATTTAAATTAAGTGGAAAAAACACTAAAGCCTATTTTTATTCAGCAGGGATAATGGTGTTATACTCTATAAAGATCTTTAACTACTTATGTGTGGCTTAAAATCTTCCCCCGAGCCCCTTTTCACTCCACCTCAGTGTCTTATTCTCATTGGGGGCATTATATTTATTCAGTGGTGGAGGGTCAAAGACAGACTGTTAAACAAAGTTGCTTGTAGCCTTAACTGCCGCATCACTTCTAATTGTGTATCAGTGGGTCAGCGGTTTGTTGTGTTGTCCCTCGACAAGAAAGGAAGAGCGGATATGAATTTAAACAGTATCTTGTAAGGCATTGTCTGGAGTGGGCTCAGGTCGCCACTCAAGAAGCAAAAGGGCCTTTACGAAAAGTTTTTATTCTTGAACTTTGAAGAGAGGATGGAAAAGGAGAGGATGGAAAGGGAAGCTGTTGAAGGTGTTTGTTAAACGTAGACGTACCATCCTCACGTTTTGTCATTTAAACTAATTGGGCGACACTTATAGAGTGAGAACAGCAATTCTGTATTTGAAAACAGTTAAAAAATAGCTTTTATTTCAACCAGCTGTGTCCACCAGTATTTATCAATCAATTTATATATATTTTTTATCCAGGAGGGTAAAGGTCGTTCTAAATGGAGCAACTTGCACAAACTGATTTTTAAGTTTCCCATCCCTCCGTGCGCTCGGCAATCCATTCTGGCTCCAATTTCCAAGCTTTTAACACAAGGAAATACAGATGGCACGTGCCCCGAAATGGAATTGTGACATTTTCTTCTTCTTAGGTTTAATGTGAACTAACTGGAAGGAACCTCTTGTAGAAAGGTGTGGATTTCAATATGAGCAATTATGGTTCATTTGAAGCCAAATGAGCCAAATTTGCATCCCCTGAAAAGACAACCAGAGTTAAACTGTATGAAAAGTGCAGCAAATTGGGGCAAACATCGCAACATGCAGAAATGCATCTCGGCTGTAATTGTGTAATTGTAGAAGAGCTCTAAACGCATGGCCCAATTAAACTTGCTTCTTCTGCAAGGCAAAAGAATTGGCAGGTTATTATGCAGGAAAGCATCGGCACGTTTTAAATGGCTGCCTCCTTCGAGGGTGGGGATGGAGCGCGAGATCATTTGCAGCAAAATGGAATATCTGATCAAATATGGACAGATGTCTTCATACATGTTGAGCGGCTGTGAATTGGATTGGAAGAGGCGAGATGGATGGATGGGCTCCTCTAAGAGACGGAGCTTCCTGCCCTGAGTGCCGAGGGGGCACAAGAGGAAGAGGTTGAGAGAGGGGGAAGGTTAGGCTCTCAATGGGGAGAGACATTTCCCTGAAACACCAGTTGATGGGTTTCTCCCACAAAGGGTGGAGTGACGCAGTCTGTACCGCTGCATAACAGCCCGGACTCTGGATTAGGCCCTGCAGCGCACAAAAGAGAGCTCAAGTAAACGGTTCATGAATGTTGATTAATTGATGCCATTTTTTTTTTTTGCAATGTGCCATGGAGATTTAGAGACCATGAGGGAGGCTGTGTGTAACCAAGGCTGGAAATGTGCTTTCAGTGTTTAATTATCAGATAATATGCAAATCTCAAAGTTCCTAACTTCAATGTGTATTCAAATTGTTTTTTCCATTTTTCAGTAAAAAGTTCAAAATGCTTCACCGGGCTGGTTTGCTTTCGTTGGCGTTCAGCGATGTTTGTCAGATGTGCCCAGCTGGCACAGTGAGCAGCTCAGGTGCGGGCGACAAGGAGGTTCCCACGATGAAGTTTAGGGGTACAGGTGTCCTGGGAGAATGAGGGTGGCCCAGAGTTAGGGGTGGGGGAGCACTGGCCCATAGCCTACCTCAATGGAAGGATCCCAGGGGCCTGCTCAATAGCATGGGTTCCACTTGATGGAGAAAGAAAGGAGCGTTTCAGCCTCTGCCCAGCAGGAAAGATCTGGTTGTGGGAGACCTCTTTCAGGACTCACTGTTTGTCTGAAGGCTGTCACAGCAGATGAGTACTCAGCAAACAGCGTGAACAAGGATTTGAACCAGAAAACCAACAGAGCCTTGACAATATTGTGATTGGGCCTTGTCTCTTTAGAGGGGGCTGAAAGCCGAATTGAGAGCAGTAACAAGTGCACATTCAGCTCCGAACGGGGATGCCTTTGGGTTGTGTTTTATGGTTTTGAGGCGTGTGTGTCGTCGTGGATAAAGCAAAATCATGTTAATCTCTCTTTTCAGTCATTTAAAGGCAAAAAAAAAGAGTGAACCTGTGGCACTTTCATGGCTGGGCCAAAGTCAGACAAAGTCATTCTTGAAACGCACTTGAATGAAACGTCGGTAATCTCATGACCAAAAATAAAGGGTGTCTTTAATTATGAAAACAAAACAAGACAAGGAGCGACAAGTTTGTTTTAAATGCCGCTCTGATGTGCTGCTTCTTTAGATTTCTATAATCAGTGTTCCTGCTGCCTCTATGACAATGCAAAGGGCCTTTGTAAAGCAATGTGTATGCAATGATGCTAATATATATTGTATTATATTTAAAAATGTGTATTATATTTAAAAATACAGCTTTCATTTTCCATGCAATCATGTCAAAATGCACTCACACCAGTGACCAACATGGGTATTTTTTTCATTCTATATAACTTCTGCAAGTCCGCAAGAACATTTTTGCAATGTCTTTTTTTTTGTTGCTCCCAAAAACATTCAGAAGGAAATCAGATTTATTTATTAACTTTTATTTAACTAGGCAAAAACTACTGAGATCACAGATCTCTTTTGCAAGGGAGGCCTGGGCCTGAAGATGGCCTAACATGCATGTTTTTGGTCTGTGGGAGGAGAACGGAGTACCCAGAGAAAACTCACGCAAGCATGAGAAGAACCTGCAAACTCCACATAGAAAGACACCAGGTCCGACCGAGGATTGAACCCAGGACCTTCTTGTGAGGCAACAGTGTTGATAACCACTGAGCCATCATGTTGTCAAGATTGTCATTCCAGAGAAGAAAAACATTTTAAAACTCAATACATTTAGTGAAAGAAAATTGGAAAACTATTCCACGACTTACGACGGCCTCGACTTACGAAGTTTCGTGGTTACGACACGCATCTCCATTAAAAAATAAAATAAAATGAATTTTTAAAAAATAATAATAATTTATTTAGAATTTTTTTTATTTTGAAGCCGATTTACGCAGTTTTCGGCAGTTTTCCGGCAGTTTCTGGTTTCCCGTTTTGCTAGCTGTGGAGGCTACAGCTGCCTGTACTCTCTAAAAAAGCTAAGTCTGGTCCTCTGGACATTCAGAAAACAAAACAAAACTTGTTGGACCAAGCTGGACAGGCAGCAGCTGTGGAAAAGTACCATATTTTCCGGTGTATAGGTCGCACCTTTTTATGGGTTTTTTTAAGGCTTGCGAGCTATACACCGGTGCGACCTATCTAGGGATTTTTCCAATCTATTGGTGATAATTGGACAATGCGACCTATACACCGATGTGACCTATACACCAGAAAATACGGTAGCTGTTTTATGGATGGCGGTTTTACAACGTAAACAAATGGAGAATCCGGAAGAGGGAGGGAGGAACGAGGAAATGGCTTCACCAGCAGTCCAGAGTAGGAAATTAACTATTTTTTCCCTTCATTATGGCTCTGAAATGTATGTTTTTTTGATAATTATGTAGGGTACTGTGTTAGGATAGGCTAAGTGTTTGGTAAAATACAGTACTGTACGTATAAGGTGCAGTTTGGACGTATGTTTCGAGTTACGTTGAAATCCGCTTTACGACGCCACGTAGGAACGGAACTCCATCTTAAGTCGGGGACTACCTGTATTTAGTTGTAAGAATATGAGCGCTAGAAAAAATAAAAGTGTTTTATTTATTATTATTATTATTATTATTATTATTATTATTATTATTATTATTATTATTATTATTATTATTATTATTATTATTATGATTATTAATGAATCTGCTTTGCGAATGTGGATCAGACTTTCTTCAAATTGACTTCTATCCATGCCAATACAGTAAATGGAGTGAGTTGGTCAAATCAAATCACATTGCACAAAAAACAAACCAATAATATGCTTCAGTTTTATTTCCCATCTGACTCTGCATACATTTATTGACATATTCATCCATGTGGTGGTGAGTGAAAGGGGTGCACAAAGAGCAATGTTGTATTTTGGAGGAGTCGAGCTAACGCTGGAGCTTTCTGAAGGGAGACACTTGTGATGGAATGGGCCGGGAAGGACTGTGTGACTTCTCCATTGAGAGCGGGGGGGGGGCACGCTGGATTAGCTTGATTTGCCTGTGAATGGGCTGCTTCCATTATTCTTGTTAGGGAGCTGTCACATCGAATTGAGAAAGTGAAAACCTCCTTTTATTGACTTTTTTTTCCAAGTGAAACTGAACAGGCAATCAATAACTGGATTCACACCCAGGGAAAAGTCAGGCAGAATGATATGGGGCTGTTAGAAAGGGGGGTATTTGTCAAATTACTAATGTGGACAGAAATGATAACTGATGTAGTGGCTTCAGAGGCTAACAGAGAAT